>CAJDSM010071324.1:0-12718 GCA_903981925.1 Ostrea lurida
ATCGGGGTTTGTGCTTTTTCCTGTAACCCAACGCGGGTATAAGCATATTTGCCTTATAGGCCGTAATGGGCTCAATCTTAGCAAACGTTTGCAAGCCCTTTCATGTATTCATTAGCCATGTAGCACATGTGATTAAAAAAGTTACATTGTCTTTCTAGAAGCCCTTGATTTGAAATGAAAAATATATGAATTCACTTTCAGGTTCATGGAGGAGATTTTCCCCATCTGATGGTGTATGGACCATCAGGAGCAGGTAAGAAGACTCGCATCATGTGTCTGCTGAGGGAACTGTATGGATCAGGAGTGGAAAAACTACGTATTGAGCAAAACAATTTCACTACACCTTCCAACAAAAAGATCGAAATCTCAACCATCTCCAGCAATTACCACATTGAAGTCAATCCAAGGTACATGGTTTTTACAATGCTTAATTAGTTTAAAATTTATGAAAACTTTTTAACTGAATATGTATATTTTTTATGTTCCTAAGTGGATATGTGAATAATTGTTATCTACAATAATATGTTGACGGTGCTACCGTTAGTGCGATCGAAGCCCCTTAAAACATCTTGATATACAAGTTTAGATATAAAATCTGCCTCTTCATTTAACGCAGAATATAGGACGCAGTTGACGTGAACAGTTGTATTGTGACGTCAAATTAGCAGCAATGTTTTGTTTTCTTTAAAAAAAAAGCGGTTATCAACAAATAGCAAAACATACAAGGACTTATGGTACTTTCCAAACACAGTCTTCAAAATTAAGCTGTAGCCCGATGACCGTGGCTAGTAAAATCGAGATCACACTATCAAAAATCATTGACGCACATGCCTGGTGGGCCAGTAATATTATTTCCAGCGAGATACTAAAATATAAATAGGATGCAATTCCTTGTATGACCTTAGTAAAATAAACTTAAATGAATCACTCTTATACAGCATCTGGGCCAGTAAAGTTTTACTTGGGCTACCAATTTTTGTTCTTTCACTTGCCCTCTGGGCTTGTAGTAAAAAAGGCTAAGCGCGAAGGCTGCAAACGCTTTATTTTTTTGTTACGGAGTTATCAATGATGTGACAGTGTGTACCGCAGAGAAGGCAACATTTTTGTGGAATTTGTCGGTCGTACAAACTCAGTCACAATTTTCAGCTGACAGAGAGCAAATCACGTGACTTCCTAATCGATGCTTTGCTCGCTATTATTACATGTTCATTAACAATGTATGAAATTTCAATATGTAAAAGAATGTAGAGACACAGATTACAAACATTATCAATTTCCTTAATGACATTGTTTCTTTTATATATTTTTTCAGCGATGTCGGAATCCAAGACAGGGTTGTTATTCAAGAATTAATCAAAACAGTAGCGCAAACAAACAACTTGGATTCCTCACAAAGAGACTTCAAAGGTACATCATTGACCATTCCTGTTTATATGTGTTCATTAACTTCATTTTCCGATAACACTTTATAACCGAGGTAGCAGGAAAAAGATGTATAGGATGGTGTGTTTAGTGTTAATGCTAAACACAGTTTAGGTTGAGGAATTCATATTCCCATGGTGTATTGCTGTAAATGTGAGGATTTACACGTTGGGGTTTATACATGTACATTAAATACATAATTACAAACTACCCCCACACATACAATTCCCATACATAGGGAAACAATTTATTGGTTAATGATACTGATATGCATAATTAAACACTACACATATAGTTTACAAAGGAAATAAACTGCATCCACATTACAGTAATAAATAAGAGATATTTATCTAAAGTGTTTTTATGAGAGAGAAAAAAAACCAAACAACTTTGATACAGTTTTTCCTGAAATTAGACAGGGTTTGAGAAATCTATTTACTATATTTTTGTCAAAACTATTAAATCATAAAAAGTACTTAAAAGGTATTTCATTCTCTAAGTCTGTGTGAATTTCAGACAAAGATTTATTTTGGGGAAAATTTAATGGAATAATAATGTTTGTACTGAATTTTAAGGGAGGTCACTCTTCCCTGCCCATAACTCTCCACAATGACAAAGTTATTGTTGAGTATAAAGTAATTTGCTTTTAGTTGTCATCCTCACCGAAGTAGATAAACTAACAAAGGATGCACAGCATGCTCTTCGTCGCACAATGGAGAAATACATGGCAACTTGCAGGCTGATTCTGTGTTGTATATCAACAAGTAAAGTCATTCCAGCCATCCGCAGTCGATGTCTCGGGATCAGGGTTTCAGCACCTACCATTGACCAGGTATTTTAGCAGCTTCCATTTTGAAAATTATTTTTGTTTTACATGTATAAAGATAAATTTTGTTCTGATAGTTTTGAAGCAAATTTTTTAGTACACAAACAGCATTTGGAAGTCAAAGTACATGTACAAGTTTAGCTAGTGTAGTAGATAGGGAGTACAATTCTTTTTTATTTGAGTAAAAAAAAAAAGTATGATTTTAGTGTTCTACAATCTATTTTATGAATGAAAATTTGGAAGTTTTATGTCCATGAAACAGAATTGTACTTAGTTGCATACACTAGGTCATATATTTCATATTTTGTGATAGCTATAGCTCATTGTTTTTAGATGACACAGATTCTGCAGACAGTTTGTAAGAAGGAAGGATGTCCAATACCTATAGAGTTAGCTAAAAGAGTGGCCGAGAAAAGCAAACGGAATCTCAGGAGAGCATTGCTCATGGCAGAAGCTTGTAAAGTTCAACAGTAAGCTTGGGAATAGCAAGGGGCATCATTCTTCAGTGTTTTTAGCTCACCTGAGCCGAAGGCTCACAGTGAGCTTTTCTGATCAAAATTTGTCCGTTGTCGTCGATTTGAACTGCTTCACATTTTCACTTCTTCTCAAGACCTGCTGAACCAAATTCAACCAACTTGGTCCATATCCTTGGGTGAAGGGGCTTCAATTGTTCAATGAAGGACCAGGGCCCTCATAAAGGGAGATAATCACGAAAATGGTCAAAATAGGGTGGTAGTCAATTTAAAAATCTTCTTCTCAGAACAATGGCCAGAAAGCTGAAATTTGTATGAAGGCTTCCTGATATGTGGAGTTCACAGTTTTAGATCAATATCATGACCCCGGGGTAGCGATGAGGCCACATAGGGGATGCACAAGTTTTGACATGGATTATAATAGGTAAAATCTTTAAAAATGTTCTTCTCAAGAACCACTGGGCACAGGAAAGCTGAATTATATGGAAGCTTCCTGACTATAGAGGGAGATTCAAGGATGTTGTTTCAAATCATGACCCCGGGGAATACTATAGGGGCCCAATAGGGGATCAAAGTTTTTACATGTGATTTATAGGAAAAATCTTTAAAAAATCTCTCATAGAACCAATGGGCCAGGAAAGCTGAACTATAATGGGTAGCTCCTGATGTAGAGGAGATCAAGTTTGCGTTCAAATCATGACCCCCGGGGGATACAAATGGGCCACAGATAGGGGATCAAGAAGTCTGTTAACATGAGACAGTATAAGAGAAAATCGCTTTAAAAAATGTTCCTTCTCGAGAACCACTGGCCAGGAACAGCTGAAATTTATAATGAAATCTTAGCTGAAAGTAGGAGATTCAAGTTGTTCAAATCATGACCCTCGGTGGGTATGATGACGCCCAATAGGGGGATCAATTTTACATGCACAGATATATAGAGAAGTTCTTTAAAAATCGTTTTCATTGAACAGAAGAGTGATTTACCTGAAAGCTTCCTGATATGGAGTAGACTTTAAATGGTTCAGATATGCCCCACCGACATGTTAAGATTTAGTCCACAGTGGTACATTCTAATCCCAAACTGACTCGTGCTTCTTAGTGAAGCAGCTGTGCTCAGGGGAGCGATGTGGCCCTTGGGCTCTCTGTAAAAGATGTTAACAGGTTTGTCAATATTTGTCCACAACACAAGGCCAGGTGTTGCTCATTGTTATGTTAGTTTGCTGTTAAAGATTGATTTAACATCAAAATTATTGTAATAGAGCACAATATTGCTGTGTGTATACTGCATATGTACTTTATAAACATAGGAAATCTCAATAGATGACAAAACAAACTTGAGTTTGATGACCTCGTTTATTCCAAACGATATACCAATCATCATAGTTTAAAGTCTGAAAGGATTATATCTCAAGGATGTAAGGACAACCAAACTTAGTTCCTTTCTTTAAAAAACTCTTTCTCTTTTTAGCTCACCTTGAGAAAGCCGAAGCTCCAAGTGAGCTGATTTATCACCATTTTTGTCCGTCGTTAGTTCTGTCCTGTGCTGTCTGTTAACTTTTCGCAGTTTTCGACTTCTCTCCAGAACCGCTGCGTAATTCAACCAAACTTGTGATACAAGTCTCCTTGGTAAGTGCTTAATTTGTTCAAATGTAGAGACCCGCCCTCATCAAAGGGAGTTATCACAAAATGCATACCCAAATAGTGTTCATTAAGACATCTTCTTTCAACGAAACCACTGCCAGAAAAAGGCTGAAATTTTATGGAAGGCTTCCTGATATAGTGGAGATCAAGTTTGTTCAAATGATGACGCCCAGGGTACGATGGGCACAATAGGGGATCAAAGTGTTGACATGTGATTAGTGATAGGAAAAATCTTGAAACATCTTCGTCTCAAGAACCACTGCGCCAGGAAGCTGAAATTTATAGAAAGACTTCCTGATATAGTAAGGGATATTCAAGTTTGTTCAAATCATATCCCCGGGTCACGATGGGGGGCCCAAAACAAGAGGCCGGATTTTTTTTTTCACAAGTTTTACTCATGATTATTAAGGGATCTTTTAAAAATCTTTTCTCAAGATCTAGGCCAGGAAAGCTGAATTTATATGGAAGCTTTCTGAATAGAGGAGATTCAAGTTTATTTCAAACTCATGACCCGGGGACGAGGGGCCAATAGGGATTCAAGTATACATCATGATATATAGGAAAAATCTAGTAAATAATCTTCTTCAAGACCACTAGGCTAGAAAAAAAGCGAAATTTATATGGAAGTTCCTAATGATAGAGGGAGATTCAATTGTTCAATCAACCCCGGGGGTAGATGGAGGCGCACAAATAGGGGAATCAAAGTTTTACAATGTCATATCAGGACAATCTTAACAGGGCATTCTTCTCAAAGAACCACTAGGCGCAGGAAGCTGAATTATATGGGAAGCTACCAGTATAGAGAAGATATCAAGTTATTCAAATCATGAAAACCCGGGACAGTGTACCGTATGGGCACAGATATAGGGGATCAAAGTTTATACTATGATGATATATAAGGATAAAAATCTTATAAAATCTTTCTCCAAGAACCACTGGGCCAGAGAAAGCGAAATATATATGTGAAGCTTCGCTGATGTAGAGGAGATTCAATGTTTGTTCAAATCAGACCCCCGGGTACATGGGCGCACAATAGGGTATCAAAGTGTTTACATATGTTACTAGTAGGGAAATCTTTTACCCAAATTTCTTCTCGACAGAACCACTGGGCCAGAAAAGGCTTCCTGATAGTATTGAGATGGAAAAGTTTGTTCAAAATCATGAACCCTATGGGAGATGTGGCCCAGATGAAGGCATAATATTTCAATGCAGTATATAGGAATTCTTTTAAAATCTTCTTTATTGATTCAGATGAATGGATATTTATCTGAAAGCTTCCTGATATGGTGTAATTTAAGTTTGTTGAAATTCGCCCCCCCCCCCCCCTCAGAGGGTTGGTGGGCGGACCACAATAGGGGATTTAAGATTGCTACTCTCTTCTTAGTGGCAGTGCTCGAGTGACTTGTGACATGGCCAGTCTTGTTGTTGTTTTTTTTTTGAACTTTAAATTACTAAATGATAGAGTAACCCTTTATAAGCTAAATCATAATTTAAAAAAAATATTTATATAGGGTCTGGAAATCATTTTAAAAAGGGAGCATGTCGAAAATTGATTTTATTGTTTTGTAGTTTAGGGCTATTCCAGCAAAATACATATGGGGGTGGGGAGGTGGGGCACTTTATTTTTAAGACAACCAATTTTCCTCTGCCACCACCATTCATGCAATTAAAATTAGGAATATTGTAATTAACTTTATAACAAGATTTTTCTTTGAAGATAAAGTTAAATTTTGAAAAGTTCAAGTTGGTTTTAATGAAAAGTGATGAATCTTGTAAGACTTAAAGGGAAAACAAAATAAAAGTTGGGCAAACACTGACCCCTTGATACATCAATCAGAGATGGGATCAGATATCTAGGAGGAGTAAGCATCCCCTCTTGACCTGTCACACCTGCCATGCATGCATCTTATGTGCATGCAAATCATTTCCAGACAAGCCAGAATTTGTAGAGATTTATATTAAAAAAAGACATAAATTTTGACGATATCAATGTGAATGATCTATTTCAAGCCAAGCTTAAGCTGTGATGTCTTCCTTTAAAGACCACAACATGATTATGTACTATAACAGTAGATAACCTATCTTTGAATACTTATAAACTTGCATTGAAGGACTCCATTAAAGTCAGATCAAGAGGTTTCCGAGCCAGACTGGGAAGTGTATCTCAAGGAAACAGCTAACATGATTATCCAACAGCAATCACCACGGCGACTGCTGGAGGTCAGAGGTCGTTTATATGAACTCCTGACCCACTGTATACCAGCAGAAATCATCATGAAGGTCAGAATTCTGTTCAAATTTCCGAAATGCTTTTACTCAGCTCCCAGTATGTTTAATAGATTAAATTAAATTAAATTTATTTGGTTTAATCAGTCAGAAAACCTATTCATGACGTGATCAGAGAATGTTGAGAAATTCTTATACATTGTGCTTTGTAGGGATTGTTACAAGAATTGGTGATAAACTGTGATGGTGAACTGAAAACTGAGGTGGTACAATCTGCAGCATTTTTTCAACATCGACTCCAACTCGGGCAGAAGGCTATCTATCATTTGGAGGCCTTTGTGGCAAAGTTTATGGCCATCTACAAAAGATTCATGGAAGAAAGCATTGCGGATCTCTTCTAACAAATGTAGTGATATTCTGACTGTTCTTAAGAGATTGGTTACGAGACATGTTGAACGTTATTAGGCTGTGAGAGTTGTAAGATATATTGAATAGCTTTCAAATAAAATAAGTATTCATTTGTATCTTGGTTTAGTAGTTTTAAATTATGATAATCAGTTTGGTCAGGTAAATGCTTTGTGTCTGTGAGCAGGTAAAAACACCCAACACGCGGGGCTATACAAGTTGTTGTGTGTGGGGTGTAGACTGTCATAGCGACAGGACGGAGGTCACAGTATGTTTTTTGTACAATTTCTCATTTTATGGATATATTTTGCAGGACATGAAATAATTGAATGATGCTTTTGATTTGTAAAGAGCATGTGTCCTTGGGGCTAGTTAATTTAACTACACTCGGTGTAATTCCTCAACGATCGTATGAGTGACTATTAGATGTGTGGGCATCCAGAGCTGTGTTCAAGATTGGTGTGGCTATGCAATGCTCGGTAACGCTATGATCTTGGAACAGTTTGCTTGAATAACCCTTTGTGGGGATAACAAGCATTAATTCCTACAGTGAGATCAAGATGCCTAGATATCTAGCAGCTAGGCTGTCTGCTATGATCTTGACCATAGCCCAGGATTTTATCACTTGCACTTCAAATTTTGTTGATTTGTACTACAAAATAACATGTAGATGTTTCTAAGAACAGGCTATCTTCAGTAAAATAAATGATTGGCATTCCTTGAATGATTCCTCTACATTTTAAACAAGGCATAAGACACAGGAGGAGTTCTTAGTTAGTATATATAAAAACACACGTCTTTGGCAGCAAGTTTCTATGAATGAACTGTCTAATTTGAAATCCAGTGACATTACACTTTCACAGATGACACGAAAAGTGAAGATGACACTATTTTCTGAGGTTGATGAAGTGAAAAGCATGAATAGGTATAGTAAGATTTTTATGCTCCTGCCATAAAATGGCCAGGGGCACATAGTGTTGAACCATTCTGTCATTCCATCTGTCTCAATATTTTTTCTTTGCAACTTTTCTAAATCTCTTTGGAGGATTTCAATAAAGCTTGATAAAATGAAAGATCCCAACATGTAGATGTGGGAAGGGGAAGGCTGTTCAAACTTTATTACAGGAGTTACAGCTCCTGCACTTAATTTTTTTTTTTCGTGCATGGCACCATCGTCTTGTCTTAGTAACTCCTCCTAACCCTTTGGAGGATTTCAATGAAACTTGGTACAATTAATGATCACAACACATGCAGGTGGGAAACTGTTAAAAATTTACTACAGGAGTTATGGCCCTTGGACTTGGATTATTTTTATGTGTAAGGCTGTATCATATTGTCATTGCAATTCAAGGTGAGCAATACAGTCGGCGCTCATTACAGCGGCATTAGATTTACCGGCAAATTTGCCTAAAGGCAGAATTTTGTTGATAACAAATCTGTACACTATTTATTTCACTTGATATAACGGCATATTCGCACTTCGGCAGTAATTATCGGTAACAAATGAGCATTTTGATACTATATAAAATCCGATTTAACGGCAGGTTATCTGAGATTCTTAAACGACCCGCGTTTAAAAGACATTTGCTATCGGCAATATTTTTACACTTCAGATTTTAGATATAGAGAGAAAGGGGAACATGAGTGTATTTGTACCGTACTGAAAATAAACGCACGGTGAATGTTTACGGAGATCGCCGTTGCATATTGTGCTGATGATTAAACAAAAGGGATTAACTTGTGCTGGTAAAATAGGCATTTCGTTAAAATACAACGGCAGATTCATTATATTAACGACAAATTGATTGGAAACGAACGTGGCCGTTGTAACGAGAGCTAACTGTATATGCTGGTGGGAACACTTGTGGCATATTGCCACATCTAATTCTCACTTGCAGTTAAGTTCATGCTTTTGGCCAACTGAAAATAGTGAACGTTAAGATTGGCAGGTATTGAAACATGTATACATTATGTGTTGTGTTTAAAAAGATACAAGAAGCTATGGACCATATCAATTTATTTTCCAATATTTAATTCTCATAACATGGAGGTGACTCCACATGGTCACCAATATGATTAACATGACCTTGCTGTTCTGGGAGGAGGTCAAGGTCACAACTCTTGGTATGAAATTAATTAAATAGTTCAAGAGATATTGAAATGGCAGAATTTGACAGTAGGTCATACTCCAAGGTCACAGGCAGGACAAGTTATGCCCTAAATATTCTCAGAAGAGCCACACAACTTGGGAGCATTTGGATTTGATTAGATTTTAAGGTTCCTGTATATTATGGACCTACCCTGCCCCAGTGGACCATGATTTGAACAAACTTAATTATACACCCCCCGCAAACAAGTTTGGGGGGTATATAGGAATCACTCTGTCTCTCCATCTGTGCAGATTTGTGTCGCGTATATTGATGACCTGTATAACCTTGACCTTTAACGTCAAGATAAAAAATATCAGTTTTTTAACATGAATTCGTGTCTGGGCCATAACTTCTTTGCCATAGGCATCCTTTATTTGGCACATGGATGCATAATCATGTGACGATGTGTCATGTACTCTGTCTGTCTGTCTGCATGTGTTAATTCATGTCTAGGCCAACCTTCTTTGTTCTTTGACGTATGCATACCATATTTAGCATATGGGTGTATCAATATGAGAGGATGTATTGCATACATTCATGACCAATATATGACCTTTGACCATATGACCTTGACTTTTGACCTCAAGGTCAAAGGTATAAGTTTTCAAAGTTAAACATGGATTATACTTGGCGTATTAGTGTATCACCATGGATACACCCTCATGCGGGTGTATCACTTACATTCATGACCTCTGTATAACCTTGACCTTGCTCTCAACTATAAGTTATCGGTTTTTTAACATAAATTTGTGGTCAGGCTGTATCTTCTTTGTTCAAGCTTCAGTGACTCAAGTGAGCGTAAAGATATGTGGGTGGCGGGGGGTATCCTTTGTGAGTTTTACTCACAGTAGGAAGCTCTCCTGTAAATTTCAACTCTTCTGGCCTAGTGATTCTCGAGATTTTCTCTATATATCTCAAAAATTAAACTTTGATCCCCTATTGTGACCCCACAAGGGTCATAATTTGAACAAACTTGAATCTACAATATATCAAGAAACTTTTATGTTGATTTCAACTTTTCTGACCCATTGGTTCTGAGATTTTTAAATTACCCCAAACTGTTTTTGTATTTTTGCCTTTCTTGATTATCACCCTTTGCAGGGGCATGGCCTTTACCCAAGGATGATTTTTGCCAAGTTTGATTGAAATTGGTTATGTGGTTCAGGAGAAGATAAAAAATTTGAAGATGACTACAGACATCTTTGGCTCAGGTGAGCTAAAAATTAAAACACTGAACTACATTTCCATGACATATTTATTTACAAATTGTTTGTAAAAATATGACTGTAAACATTAACACTCTCTGATTATGTCAATACACTGTTGAGTGAGGTTTAGTGTGCTTGCACGGAGCACATTTAGCACAATTAGTGAAAACAAACGGGATATGTAGCACTTTACCAAATAATTCCACCAATAAGAAACAAAATGAATGAACACAAATGTATTAAAAAACATCAAAATTCTGTGAGGTTCAGAACATCTTAAACTACACAAACATTCCTCAAAGATGTGAGTATTACCTAATGATACTTGTAAAATGAGTTATGAGTCGAAATTTGTGGGGAAAAAAACATATATGAATTAAACCTGAACTGTAACTTATGATTTATGAAATCTGTTGTGCTGGAATTCAAAATCACAATCAAGAATATCTTATCCCAAAGTGAGGAATTAAAAAAAATAGATCAATATCAAACACAAATTAAAAAAAGTATACTAAAAATATCAATATCATAGGACCTTTGTAATGAAGCTGTCTACAGAGGAGGTTAAAAATGTGACAATGGAAGCTATGCAAACTTCACAGATTCTTGCAGCACACACGTTTTTTGGATACACTGCCATGGTGTAGACATTTCTAGTCAACATCAAAAACAACATTTGTATAGGAGATTGTAAATCCTACCTGAAAAGTACAAGGAAAATGCTAGGATAGAAGATACATGTCACTAAAAAAACCACCATGACATTTACATTTAATAGCAAGTAAAATTAAGAAGTTTTTGGAATTTGTACTGTTCTGAAATGCTAAAATTATGAAATACATGTACAACCAAAAATGTCAATGTCCTTTTTCATCATTTTTAAAGCTATGTAAGCATTTATATACGACGTCTGTAAGCATTTATATCCGACAAGAGTATAACAAATTCATACTATATGCAATATTACATTGTATATTCAAACAAGAATGCCTTATAAAAAAAATGTTAAAAAGAAGAAAAAATCAAACGCAGGACACTGCCTGACTCTGCAGATCAGGCATGGTGGAGTTCCTCTGTATCATGGAGCAGAAATGGTGATGGCTCTTTTCCGGGACGTGGAACTGTATGTCCGTCTGACTGACAGCGAGGTTTAATCTGTTAACAGCCATCAGCTCCTCCTCCTCATCTCCCAGTGTGAACAGCACTGAGGGAGAGACAGGGGAGGCGACTCTAGGGCTCCCGAACTGAGGATACCACGCTTCTCCCGACCCGTGAGTGGTAAGTAGTGGAAGAAGGCCGGAGTCAGGAACCGCCCCAATCTGTAGCTGTGAGGTGTGCTGGCGAACGTACTCAGTTAGAGACGGAGAGGAGGAAGACAAGGGGAGCGAGATCCTGGAGTTATTTCCCTTTATATCTGTTCTCAGTTCACTTTGAGGTATAAACCTTTTGTCATCTTTTCCTGGAGGTATGCTGGCACTGTCATTTTGGCTATTACTGAACTGGTCTAAAATTACAAAGACATCAGTGCATGTTACAACCAATATACAGTCATGTATGTAAGTCAAAATTACACGATAGGATGGATTTAAATGTGCTGCAGTGTAAATAATTGATAAACACAGTCACTTACCTATATCATACAGGAATTCGTCCATTTTACAGCTTGGATAGTTCCCTTTCCATGGCTTGACCACCCTCTTGGCATCAATTTCCATCACTTTATCTCCTGCCATTTCATTACCAAGGTTTGCTGATTTTCTGTATAGCTCCTCCGCAGATATTTTATCTTCAGGTAATCCTGTCAAAAGATATAGTCAAACTTACACTACCATGTTACCAGTTAAATTCGGTTATCTGGAACATGATATATCGAATACCATGATTATGTCGAACTGATTTGGGAGGTCCCAGCTACCTATTTCTTGAGTATTTTTACCCTCGATATCTCGAATTCACAGATATCTCAAACTTTTTTCTTTGTCCATCGAGTTCGAGATAACGAGGTTTGCCTGTATATCAAAATTAGTTTTTTGTCAGTTCTTTGTAATTAATACAAAAACATGTTCATGATGTCTTTCAGACTAAATGGAAACTAGACCTTACCTCCAATTCCGTGTTCATGAAAAACAGCTAGATTATACAGGGCTCCGTCGTGCCCAGACTGGGCTGCTTGTGAGTACAGATGGGCTGCCTTGCACTCATTAACCTCTACCCCCCAGCCCTGCTCATAGCAGATTCCCAGGAAGTACTGCGCCTCAGGATGCTACAACATATTTCAAATATCATACTTTGATCTTACCCTCAAAATTACATTAAAACTGAAGTGTAATATCAGTGAAAGAAAACTCACAGAACAATAAAATTGTA
>CAJDSM010071331.1:13816-24359 GCA_903981925.1 Ostrea lurida
GACTTGCATTGTTGTATATACCGTACTTTACCAACTATACCGCTGAACTTCGTGCGCTCTTGTCATCAGGGTATTGATGTATTACCGTTGTTTTGACTAGCAGACATGTCCGCCAGCACATATCGATTCATCACCTTTAGCAGATTAAATTTTACATAGCCACGACGAGTGTGTGACTCTCAATATAAACAGACTCGTTTCATTGGGCCTGCGCACTTTGTACTGTCCTCTGTTCTTTACTTCACAATTGGTGTAGTACCATGTACATTTGTGCCCATACATATTGGAAATTTTTACTTAACATGGGCTGCGCATATATGACCCGTGGTTATGAATCAATATTTTTTAAAACCCGCTTTTATTATTCTCACTTTGTTAGATCTTGTTTGTTTATCAGATACCCAATTTACATGAATACTTTCATTTTCTTTATAATTTAGATACAGTACTTACTTCATAGGCGGGATCTATCTATCCAAGTACACGCGTCCTTAACGTCTTGCAAAGCGAAAATTACATTAAATATAACAGTTGACCAATATGAGCGCGTGAATTCACGTACATAACACTCTTTCCCACAGACAAAATCATTACCTTGATTTTATTTCACCATCCCACGCGAAACTATTTTCTGTAGAATAAATTACAGCCTACAAATTTCAGTCACAATACATGACATATTACTTTACATTACCAGACATATAGACACTAGAAAAAGAGAACTTCTGAACTACGATGAAACGTTATACCCGGCACGTCGTATATTCACTTCGAATTATTTTTATACTTAAAACACACGCCCAACTCCACTTTTAAGATCTTCAACAAATGACCAAGATCGACCCCCCCCCCCTTCTAGGTCCGCCCATTGGATCAATTTTACACACTACAGGCGTATCGAAAGAGAAAGGAGAGACCGGTGCTAATTTTGTTGATTAATGAGCAAAATTAAACAGGAGGCGTATAATAAAGACGGAAAGTATGTCTAATCATTGATTTGATGCAACGTTTCAAACAAGCTAGGGGCTTAAATACACACCACCATTCCGACATCTATACTTACCACTGTCAACGGCTCAATTACAAATATACAGGAAAATGTGACCTTTTTAATCTAGGTGTATCCAGTTTCACTTCAGAAATACGTCTGTATGGTTCTGTCTGAAGTTAAATCTTATTCTTATATAATACCTAAAAATCACCAGCTCCAAATGTTATGCTACGCATTGCGCGGGTCCTCCACTTTCCACTTAAATTGTAAGCAGAATAAACATGCACGATTGCTTAAAAAATAATCAAATGCATTTCCATCAGAAGCCCGGACAAAAATTTGTTTGTAATTTATATATATGTTACATGTAACATCGTTTACGAATGAAGAATCAATACATACCGCTTTTTGATTCTAACAGTGGGTAAGTCTTTCATGTTATATATGTTCTCATGGTCTGAGTCATTTCAATGCTCTATATTAATTAAAATCTTTCCGAAGTTGGAATTTAAAGAAAAAATATTTGATCTGTAAATATTATTTACAGAAAAAATGTATCTCATTAGTTATGCACATACATTACTGCATTCTTGTTCAATTAGAAATTTCCTTTAGGATATACGTAGTTATGTATAAAAGGATATATGAAACCTTTGAATTGACTTTTCAACATAAAGATATGTGCAAGATTTTTCAGTTGAGTAATACAAATTCGTTCCGTCTTCTAAATTGCTTCTAAATTTACAAACATTCATTCAGGTTTTCGTTATCGTGAAGATCGTTTATCGAGTTTGCGTTTATCAGTCATATCGTGAACTCGTTTATCAGTTTTCCGTTTATCAGGTTTGCGTTTATCCTATCGTACTCAGTGCCGTGTTCCCTATCGATCGTGCTTGCAATCCTATCCTTATCGTGCGCTGTATTCGTGTTCTTATCGGTGTATCATGTCAAACATAACGTCGTGGTAGTTATACATTACTTAGTTTACAAGAAAATGACAATTCCAAATCTACTGACCACTACAATGTACAATCACCTTGTTTGAATAATTAACTGTTGTCAAGTTTCGAAACATATGTTGAAATAATCTAAGATCAATTGTGCATTACTAGCTTGTCATCCCAATATTCAGAAGACATTTACCCACAAGGACCCAATTGTTCATAATACTTGCTATTTTATTAGTTTGAATCGGAGAGGAGGGGGGCGGGGTCACTATGTATATTTTAAATCAAGTAACTCGATTAAAGTACATTTTCACACATGCATAGCTTGGCCTAGTGTCGCATTTAATAAACAAAAAACCCCAAAATTAATGTTTAACATGTTGCACTGCGCTATATAGCGAACACGAAACATTATTCTTTTTTTACACTATTTCTCAATTACCCACAAAAACAATAAAATTGTGCTCTGTAACTTCATGATTAAAAAAAATGTTTCTTGTTGTTAATCGACACATTACATAATTTTAATAAAATTTCTCATTTTTCATGCAGATTGTTTTGTATTTTTTGTTCGACCACCAAAACCGGCACTTTGAATACTTTAGATTAAAATTTTTAAATTACCATTAAGCTATTGGTACCTCGCTCTATTCTCTCACGGATCTCTATCTGAATCACTGTGTCCCGTTCCCGTAATCTTTCGCCGGCGTCTTCTCGTCGAAGATCTTCTTACAGGTAACAGATCAAAATCAAAAATGTGAAGATAAAATTGAATTTGCATTAACATAATGGTGAAACTATTTTATTTTCGGAAATATTTCTGATACAAACGGTTAAATAAACATAAATACGAGACACTTTAAATCATCCGACGAAATTCCCAATTGTCGAATTAGATTACGCCCTAGGATTACATTTTAGGGTCTTCGCTCGCCCCAACGTAGCACCGGCAAAACATACTCCTAGTCTTTAAATATTTTTAAAGCAATTAAAACAAGAAGTCGAAAATCACTTCCATGTACCCTTACTGCAAAAAAGAATTATCTACGTTCTCTTAATTGCAACATCTACACTTTTCAATCGTGAGTACTTCTCACCGCTTTTCTCACAGGCGCATCATTTTGCAGTTTTCCCCGGATTTCTGTATCTAAACTTGAATTTCATTTGACTAGGAAAGCAAAATCCGATTGTATCGCCACTTTTAATAAAAGATCACGCGTTGTCTCAGTGAGTCTGTCCTTATTGAATTTATTACAGGAACCGTATTAGTTTTTGTTTGTATTAATTAGAGTGTTAAAGCTCGCTACAATTGTTCTTGCGTAAGCTTTTACTGCTTAGACTTACTCATAATGATTAAATTTCTGCCTTAAATATTGATAAAATTGCCGACCCCCATGAAGCTGGGCGTACGCTTCCTATGAGCACGGAAAGCATGTCTTCTCCACATCGTTTGGCCGGTAAAAAAAAAAAGACAATAAATTAAATGATTTAAAATCAAATAAATAAATTTAATATAGGGAGAAATACACAAAAGAAGAAAAGAAATAAATATTGCAAGGCTCGCACAAAATCCTGAATATTCTCATCTTCATCGTAGCAGGTAGGCAGGCTATTAATAATAAATCTTTTTTTTTAATCCAAAGCACTGCGGGTAGAGACCGGAATCCTATGCTTACCCCCTTACCATTTTACTACACATCATGATTATTCAACCTGCAATTTCAGTACACTATACAGTAGCATTTATAACAATTAATGTATGCCATCCTTGAACTCTGTCCAATTTATCTGAAATACTTAAATTCGAACTACAGGGACATCCCTGTTCATCTAGATACATCGAATGGTCTTAGTAGTTTTTAATAACTTGGTCTCCTTGCAAGGACTTCAAAAAAACGCATCTAACAGTCTTATAGTTACAAACGTCTCAACATAAAACCAAAAACATGCAGTTAACAAATAATTAATGACACCCCCCCCTTTTTTACAAGATCTTACCCATGGCCTCTAATCTTTAAAATTAATGAATAATGCTGTAATGGAGCTTTGAAAAGTCCAAAATGCATCAGCTTCGGGCTTATTGCCCCCTGACCCCCACCAAAGCATTGCCCCCCCCCCCCCCCCCCCCCCCCACCCCCCCCCCCCCCCTCACTATGCCACTGAGCCGCAACTCTTTTTCGAATTTGTAATTCAAGTATTAACATTCTATGACACTTATCACTGTTCATAATATTCTTCACCTTCCCAGTATAACAACATAGATAGGACAAGACCGTAACCACCGGGGGGGCGGGCGGTTGCACTGGGTGCCAATGCAACCCCCCCCCCCCCCATTTTAACTAGACATACTAAACCTTCAGCTTCCGGGGATTCCCCCTGACCCTACAACGGCCCACCCTGGATCCTCTAGGGCCTAAAACACCCCCTGACGCAATGAAAATGCTAAATAGTACTTCTCAGCTTCCGGGGCTTTCGCCCCCTGTACCCCCTACTCATGGGTTTTCCTCGACCCAACATGTTGGCATCTACTACATAGCCTTTGAATACCCAAATTCTTAATTGTGCACCCCCCAATGCAAATTTCCTGTTACCGGCCTTACATGTATACATCCATCCACCCATCCCCTTCCCCGGCCACCCCTTCTAACACACTTTGGGGGGGGGGGTCGACAGCTGAATTAATTATTGTAATTTTATTTCATAGAGGGCCCATTGCAATCACAACTACAGGCACTTGTAGTATGGATTGATCGAAGCCAAAGCTGCTACCTACCCCCACTCCTCCCTTTCTATTTGACTCTAGCCTAATCATTTAATCAGAAGTATGCATGGATTCTCCCTGTCTATTTCATCTCTATTGTACTTACCCTATGTAATCTGATTTCACAACTTCTCTGTGTCAAAAAACGTCGACCCTCTCACCGAAATCAACTGAAAATTATGTTAAAAACTAGGACGACGATACGAGAATTATGTTCTTGAGAAAATGATTCTCCCATGCTTCAGTTCCTTTTACAAAAGTTACAAAAGTCCGTCATATCTTAATGTAAATTTCTTTCGTTTCAATTCACATCTTATCCAATAAAAACAAGTGTAAAAAGGACATTGAAATTAGCATAATTTAAAATACACAGGCTCTGTATTGAGTCATTGTCCACATGCATCATCTAAGGATAAAACATGCTATGACCAAGCTTAGCTACAAGTAATTTATACCTATTTCAGACAATAGCTGAATTCATCCATGCTCTATATATTCATTAATACCAGACACAGATACCGGGATGTTTAGCTCTTACTAATTCAGAGCTCCAACAAACAAAGTGCAGATCAATACTTATCATGTAACAACATTAAGAAACATGCCAACAAAAAAAAAACTTATACATAAATATACCAAAGACTAAGTAATCAAATCTACTTTAAAAATGCCAATGTCATCGAATTCTAATGCCACTTATAGAAATCATTCTATTTTAAAATTCTTTGAAAATTAAGTTGTTCACGTTCGGCTACTTGTGAAAACTCTTTTTTTTATAAATTGTTGATATTCGACTTTAATAAAATTTTCGAACTTATATTTTCCTGCCCCCCTTAGATCATCTTACTTCCTTTTCTAATATTACTAAAAAAGATATATATTGAATGCCATTTGATACTTATAAATGACTGTAGACTGTTGCTCAAAATTACTAATCAGGAATAGTCGTATAAATAATATAGTACAATTTAATTTTTGTCTAGAAACCAACAACCGAATTTAATAAGCTTAGACTTTCACTCCACACTAAATGCGACTATCTCAATCAGACAAAAAAAAATGATTCTTTCAAAAGATACCTATTATTCTACTAGCAGAAAATCATTTGGCTCCCAATTTTGATTCATTAAAAAAAAAAAAAAAAAAATACAAAATGAGTTGACATATTCCTTTCGTCACAAACCCGGTGCCAACATCAATTTTTTTGTTGTTATAGTCTGGGTTTCCGCGTATTAAGCTGACCTTTTTCACTTTAAACAAACTTTTCTCTGAGTTATCTGCCCTTCATAAAAATACAAGAAAAATCTTAATTTCTTTGAAATGTGCTTGAATGACATGATTTTATTAAAGAATGTCATGGTTAACCTTATTTACCCAAGAGATGTCTGTTTCTAAAAATATTAACTTATTTTTTGGAAAATCAATTCGAAAAACATTGTATCATCTAACGTCAACCTAGCCAATTTTCAATACAGCCGTCGCTCTGCCAACCTACACGCGACGTATGGGGAAGTCAAAACGCGTTGACCTAGGCCTATAAAACATGCTCTCTCTTTCATGTAAACTTCTGGGTAAAATAAATTCCTAAAATGTCAGAAATGGTGATTGAAAATGAATTACCTGCATTCTTGACAATTATAATCTTCGGTAAAAATTTGGCATTCTGTACTAGATGATTTTTGTTTTGTAAAAAGGACATTCCAAAACATTCTGTTTCCGTTTTTTTTTATAAATTAGTTGTAACCGAAACTGTTTGCCGTTTTGTGTATTTAGCACCTCCAGTAATATGGCAGCCTCCCAAGAAACGCTTCGAACGACGAAGGGAATTGAAAACTTGTTTTGTATTGACAGGTCATAAATAACATTGGTCTTCATGGGACCAATCCAACTCTAACAGACTGGGAAAGCGAGAAAGGCTTACATCACAGTGTTTAATGAAGGATAAACACGGAATATGTCAGGCAATTATCCTCGACTCGAACATTCTGGTCGCAATAAAAGTAAATATTGCAGCTATGTAATAAGTTCACCGATGTAAAGTACGTAAGTATCCGAGGATGAAAACAGTTTCAGTGTTCTCTGAGCTTGAATACACGTTATAAGTAAGTCGCAACAGGACTGACTATTTCACGTATGGCTGACGAGATCAGTGCAGTTCTCACAAATTCAGGCTGTTTATAACCAACTCCACACATTTGCACGTTACCGTCCCTTTGCGGTCAGCCCAAATGTCGAATCCGAGGAAAAAGTAAAATTTTCCTTCTTTTATTCTACCCAAACGTAAGATATTACACGTTTTTATAACGACATTCATTGGAGATGTCTACACAATTTTTCTGGTTGCCCCACCTTGGGCATATTGTAGTTTTACCTTCAATATCTTCAGAAAGTAAATCTCCAAAGATATCACGATAAAAAATTACAAACGGCTACTGATAGCGAAATCGAACTTTTTACTCACAATCGGTGCCGGCCAATGGACGAACTTTCGCAAATGTGGATATCTATTTACCCATCAACCTCAGTTGATGTCCATTACTCCAATACAAATCAGGTATGTTGGATTTAACATTACAACGGCACTCAAATTCTGATCTAAACATTTCGTAAAGCCATTACCTTCTCCTTGTCAATCACAAACAAACAATAATCTTGCGTAAATAACAAATTGAAAAATATAAACTGCACAGCCATTTTTAATATATATATACATATTAAAATAATATACTGGAGTTAATTTCTTGTCAATATTATAAAAGTCTCGGTCATTCTGTTGGTCAATTATTATAGTGGACACTTCAGCAGTCCATAATCATATTTGTAAATGCTCCCAGGCACCTTTTATCTCACAGGTAGTATTGTACTTCACTTTCAACATACTTAAAACAAGCTTTTGCTTGGACGTCACAGCAGCTTTCGGAAAACTTCCTGATAGTCATAATGACAATTCGTCTAGTTTTCAATATATTTTCTTCTATACAAGAATCTACTATTATAATAAGAAAATCGAAGTTAAAACATGAATATATTATTGATGTTATATATACCCGAATCACATGATCCCCGTAGTTCTGTGTTGATACATGTAAATTCCTATAAGAGAAATGTGATCCGACATTCCACGATCACCACACTGTCGTTTTCTGATCTGCTACCGTGTATAGGTATTCTACTGTAAACTGATGACTCACCAATGCATCACACGCAACATCTTGTGGCAGTAAGATCAACTGCCTCATAAACAAAACTGCGTGTTACACAACAAAAAATCTTTCCACACCATGTAATTTCTGAATCAGATTTTTGGAACACATTATCTTATAAATGTCAGTCCTTTATAACAAGACTTTAAGGGTATATCGATTAAATCTTTCAAATTACACAGTAATCGATCCGACAGACTGGGATCACATCTCGTGACAGTCGGATCATCATGATCAAAACTCAACCTATTCGCGTCGTAGTATGCTGGATCGATCCCGCGCCTGGCTCAACTCATACGTGAATCCGACATCTTCGATCAATTTCTGTAGATATCTCACATATTACTCATTATGTCATGTCCATGTATTTATTATTTATTCTGTTCTTATGTGGTGCATAATTTTTCAATTTAACCTGGGTACAGCATAGAACAAAAGTTTTACTCTCCAACAAAGCTTCTCATCCCTGCATGAATCTTCTAGAGAAACAGGCTTTAATCTACTCGAGTTCCAGTTGACCAAAGACTCTATTGGTGCCACATAACTATTTGATGAAACACAAGACTTGGCTATCTTACTCAACTTCTCAGCTGAGTTCGCCAAGGCAAAATATTTGACTGGTCGCCTCTTCCGATCTCCAGACCCAGGTCACCACAAAGTGATACGGAAATCTTTGCCTCAACCTCTGCCGCTTGTGCGATTGAAAGGCTAAAATTAATTTCTTGCCCACTTCAAATTTACACCTTCTAAATCAACCTGATCCTATCACTATAAAACTTCCCATTTTTACCGTTACATTGATTGAAATCCCAAATTAAATCAAGTTGGTTATTTCACATCATTATATTGTGTTGCTCCTCAACACGGAAAGATTTCCAAATTATATTGGTATTTATCAACTCCCCTTTAGTAATCCTTGACGATACAGAACTCTCTCTAAAAACTGTCTTCAGACAAACTGGTTAAAATATGTAGTTACTCTATTGTTAATTTTGATTTTCACTGATTTTGAAATACTTTTGAGAAAAGAAAATCAATTAAAATAAACATGACTGTCTGTCAACTCAAGTTTGAGCAAAATTCCGAATCACTCTTTCAAACTTGTGTGTACACTCGTCTAGATTCGGAAGAGGACCAGTCCAAACTTGTTTATATCCGTCCGACGAATCTGCTGAGATATAGACTATTTACTTAAAGTTTTCTCTATAGGACCAGCCCTGAAATAGGATTTTCACCTCTGAAGGCGGATGTGCCAAAAAGGCTCAAACATCTTCAACATGTAGATCTGCATCAAACTGAATATTTTTTATTACATAAATGACGAATATTACAGAGTTGTACTTGAAAGTAAACAGTTTACCTGTAACAAAGTGATGTCAATTCTAAACGCCAAATATATTTTACTAAAGTAACAACCTATTATGTTATTTCAGAGACATAATGTCCCACTCTACAATGCAACACCACCGTGTATGTGCATCAGTGCCCCATAAATATACCATGACCAGTAGTAAGGTATAATCATTTTACACAGTCCTGACCTAGAACAAACTTACTGTGCTTAAACATGTTACGGAAATCTCGAAATCTTCTATGTGAAACACACTTTACAATTATGAAAGTGACAATTTTGATGACCTCTTAAAATCTTGCCGTGCTTCCTCATATTATGAGTCTTCTTCATATCTTCACTGGACAACAAAACCACAAAAAGATTACTTCATGCAGTAGAGTCATAATATCAGTGGCCAACTCATATGAATTTGCTGAAAGAGCAATGCATCCCAGGAAAAAGCAACTATCTTTCGTCATTATGTTAAATTACAGTAAAACTGACCAGCAACCGTTTCCACTTCATATACAAGTGTAATAAACGATATTATTATCCATTACACAGCAATTTTTTGCTTTCATTTCTAGTGGTCACATAAGGGAGACAAATCATGCATGTCTTCCTCATGCGTGGATACAACTGTGTTGAATGTCTCACTTTAAATAGAAATACGTTGACGAATGTTTACACGATAGCCCCTTGCTGTAAATAACCCCACTACGACCTGATTAATTTGTATGTTCTCCTTCCTGCTATACAGCCATAATGCATAACGTTAGATGTCTGTCATGTCATGTTAATCATTAACCATATCAAGGTTTCTAATCCGCCCCAGCCCTACAGTGGAACATACCAGCATCAAAACATCTTAACATCTCGGGAAGATTGTTAATGAAAAAAATCATGGATCAAGACCCTTTGAACAACACTTTCATAAAATACACTTACCTAGAAACCAGCATAACACTCCTATTCACCCTTTTATGGTATAGAATATGTACCAACTTAAAAAAACAAAAACAATGAATAAAAGGTGCCATTGGTAGTAAACCCTCATTTCTTTTTTCAAATGCACATACCCCGTAGAAACACTCTTGTGTCTATCCAACAGGTACTCTACGATCTCATATACTAACCTTCCACCATCAAATATTTTTGTCATTTTTACCAAGCACATCCCTGGACTTACCACGACTGAACTCTTCAATTATAACAAACTAAAGTCATTCCCACTACATTGTGCCGAAAGTATATTGGAAATTTTTACATGGGTCCTAACATATATGCCGGTTTTGATATTCAATATTT
>CAJDSM010071332.1:1024-18743 GCA_903981925.1 Ostrea lurida
GTGGATCCAAGTGGGGGTGGGGTGGTGGAATACCCCCACCTCCTTTCCTTTAGAAAATTTTTGCTTAAAAAAGGGAAAAGATAATGCATAAAGCCACCCCCCCCCCCCTTTCAAAACTTCCCACTTACACGACCGTTATATCAACATGCCAAAACAGGGTTAGCAAATAAACTTACAATCCTTTATCTCCCCTTAGTGTTAATGCCAAGCTCCAATTTTTATATGCGAGAAATCGTCTGCCTAAATGACAAACACCACAGCCGAAGCGAAATAAGTTGGAATGAGCGAAACAGGTACTTCCGGCGGAGAAATGTAGTCAATATACGATAGGCATATCCACATACAACACAATCACATCGATAGGGTTAGGGTATTACGGAGCGTTGCGAAGTAGCCGAAGGATTGTGGGGATGGGCCGATTGCCATAAACTATGGGTCATATTTTGCATACAAAATTGTGTTCCGAAAACATAATCCACTACATCTGTGATCAACGATCACAAATCGAAGAACAACATATTTATTGACTCGCTGGACGACTCTTTTTCCCACAGGCCTTTGTCTTATGTACCCTGTAGATAACTGAATAAGAGTAAGACAGCTTGATTATTTAAAAGATGGACTTTTATACCCCACCCGCAACGAGATTGCCGGAGAGTATCAATGATGTATCTGAACCCAGTCCCGATCCAGTCCTGCGGTGTTTTTTTGTCAAAGACTGCAACTTCGCCCTCTGCAATCTCGCATCAAGTACCAGAATCTTTAGTGAAAACTTCATGCCGGTGTTAATTATGAAGATACATAACACGTGAGATGCGCATGTACACAGCAAGGAAATTCTGATTGCAATTTTTTTCTGGGAATCTTATGCCCCTTATGAAACTTCAATTGTGAATATATACTACTGATAACAGTTTGTCAGCTGGCAACCCTCCCCTCCTGAACGACTCAAGCGAGGAATATATCAGTGAAACTATTGATAAGTTATAACCGAAAAATTACATACCATGTGAGCATGCGTCATAGGTGTTATGTTACACTATGCGAAACTCTTGTTCTTTCATATCAACTCTTTTATACTGGGAGTATAATGGACCATAAATTGAAAATATATATAAATGATTAGTAGTAATATAGGGGCAAAATTCAATTTCGAACTAGATATAACTGTTTCCTAGCTCTAGTCGCAACTCCTCGTTTAATATCCAGCGCTGATACACGATAGAAATTGTATAAAAGTGGAATCACCATTTTGTAGTTATGAACAAATGAGAAGATCAAAGTAAAGTTTCGATCACGTCACATGATTAACGCACAATATATTAAAAATTAATCAACTCATCTTCTCTCGTCTAGTAGCTGTAGTGAGAATTACATTTCTAAGACGGTGTATGGGTCAAAATTTAATATCTATCTAGTATATTTCTAAAATTGAAGAAATGATGTTGAATTTCCGTGTCTTTTCATAAGTAATTAAATTGTAGCAAATGATGCGTTATTGTGTATGACAATACTGATATCCACTTTAACTCAATCATCCCATATTAGTTTGGAAAATACTTACTTTTTCGGCCAGTCTAAAGTCGGAAACTGTATTAACAATATTTCGCCATGATATATTTATTGTCATGAGGTACACATGTGGGGTTTAGCTACGTTAAATCATTAAAACGGTATTATACTTATTATATAATATGTAGAACGCTTTTAATAAATTTTAAATAAAGCAGAGCACGAGATCATTTTTAATATTCTGAACATATCCTTTAATTGTCCGCCGTCTTAGCAACAGGTTATCATGAAGTGATAAAAAAAGTTGCCATTCCCCCCCCCCACACCAACGGAGTAAACATATTTCGTCTCCACATACATAAAATAGTAAATATTTTCCGTGGGTCGGGAATAGTTACTACACATTCCCAAAATTTAGGTTAAATAATCTTAGGAGATAGACCAAGAACGGTCGGAACAAACCAAGAAACACATTTCACATCCATAACGACAATAAATTAATGTGTCAAGCCCTACATATTCTATTATACTACTATTGTGAGTAACATAATATGATATACCCAGGTATTGTAGCACTACTATATAATCCTCATTCTGTGTATTGTTAACATAAATTTAAGTATAGTCTATCCTGTCATCATGTCTAGGGCTAAGTCTTATTGTGACATTTCGTATAATTACTACGGTCCTACTGAAAGAAATTTCGAGATTCTATTTTTTTCCTAAATTTACCTTTACCCACAAGGCCAGGCGGGCTGAGTTTTGACATAGACCACGCCTTTGCGAGCATATCTAGGAATCAAGAGGCAAATATCAGCCCGTCCTCAGTGACAGTAGGATATAATCAAAATATTCATTATTTAAATACCTCTCATTAATAACTCTCTGCAGGACTCAGTGTCTGATCCCATACTTTCCGGAAAAACATGAGGCTCTCTGCGCTTATGTTTGTCTATTGTTTGTCATTGAGTTTCTCACCGCATTAATCACTCTTCTAAGTTCATGTGACCACCGACCAACTTCGAACTACACACTGTGTGATCTGAGTTCGGTAGAATTTCCGTCTGTCTCAATTCTCGATTAATATTAGCAGAGATTTTCATGTGATTCGGATCGCGTTTCTCGATCAGTGCAGCCCACTAGCTCGAGGTAATCTCTAGACATACATAATGTGTTTGCGTCTTATACAGTCCCATTGACATTAATATAATATTGTCGCGCGACGCAGCATCCACTTAAGCCTTGGAAGAGTATTAAGTGGATATAATAAATAAAACCCAGAAAAAAAATATATCCTGTTCTTATTATAAAATTAATATAATTCAGTATATGGTTGCTCCCTACATTAGAGAATAACACGTATGTATTTATAAACACCTATTAAGGTAGAAACATTACAATGATGGACAGATGCTTCGAAACTAAGAGAGAGTGTAACGCTTACTCTACCAAATCGGCCCTGGGTTTTCACGAATGTACATATGACTGTTATATGTGTCAGAACAGTCAATCTGTATATAGAAAATGTGATATGCGAGTGCAAGTTTATTTTAGTCATAACTTTTAGAAACTACAAAAGTGACCTAATGTCAGTTAATGCACCATAATCGGATCCTTTTAAGCAGATCATATATGCCGCACACTGTCCAACTTTTCGAGCTCCATACTCTGATATTACAAAACACGGCAACCATTTATTTTACGACATTTCGATATAATATTTGAATGAAATATCTGCATTATGGAATCTCAAGCCCATAGACTCTATATATTTATGTTTTGCTGGCTCTATTCTTCTGTGATCTCTATTCCAAACAAATGGGCTCCTAGAAACCCAGTTTTCTCTAATCTCATACAACTGTAATATTCATGGTTGGCTTTCATTATATATTTCCCAAGTTATATATAACCGCCACGTGGGTGAAGTTAGATAAATGAATGTGTTTGTATTGTTAGTTATATGACTTTGCTTATATATTCAGAATAAGTGGACTTCATACCCACACTTTATATTACAATGGTAGACCATGCCTCTCTGCGTATTGGACGCGACAGTATGATAATAAGCGGTGAGCGGGATGAAAGAGCGATGGTACTATTAACTATTATGTAAGAATAAAGCATAGCGGGGTGAATAATTGAGGAACTCTTTATCGGTTCAGCTAGTATATGAATGAGCGAAACAACCTATTTACTAAAAGCGGATAAAGGGCATGGAAGCAGTGCTGATATTTGGCCAACGAGGACTTACGAGAATAACAGTCTAACCTGCAAAGTGGCAGAAGGTGAACGAAAACCTATTTGATTAATTGATATTTGTGATAAGAGCTATTCCCCTCTCCACAATTTCTCTAAAGCAAAACAACGACTAATATAGATCTCCTCCGCCTGGCCATTCATTTCCCCATCCTCAGGACATTTGTAATAGATTATACGATGTTAGCCAAAATCGGCCGAGCCACGGTGAGGTTCGGCATAATTTTAACAAATATTCTGGACATAAAAGAATGACCAGGTACAATGCAGGATAATTTGGCGCCATATTTTCAGGAGTTCCTCAGATCCATAGGAATTGACTCCATGAGATCTTACTTCTATATACTAGGGGGCTCTGAACATCTTTACGTCCTAATAGATATTCAATTCAATTCACCATTCTGAATGGTTCATTGTCCCCCTATTTAGGGAGCCCCCGCCCAATAGTAGAACCAAGAAGCGTTGTACAATATATCATTAACAATGCCACAATATATACATTCACAACGAGCGGAACCAGAGTTGGCTAATCGCCTTGACACAGGAAACGGCCATCACTAAACATCTGTTCCACAATAAGTACCATCACTAAATCATGGTAATATATCATATATAGTTCAACACAAGATAAATAATATATGGTTTAGTCACTATGTCAAGAACTTGTCGAACATCTAGCCACTAAGGAAATCTATCTTTTGCATCAATTAGCATACCACCAGTTACGTTATTCTTACTATAATTTTGAGAGACCATATAAATCTAATGGCAATGTCATTTGGTAAGAAGTGGAACAGTCATAAACATTTGCCCACTATTACATAACATCATGTAAACGATTATCAAATTCAAGTGTTATCACTTGTATCTTTGAAACAGTATTAAATTTAATCGTGCGAAATGGTCAACTTTGTGTAAAGAATTCTTTCATCCCAGCAGAAGTTATAATATCTCATCTAGACTTATCTCCACACTTTAAAGATCTCAGTAGAATTAATTTGCCTTTGTCCTGTTGTGTCATGTAACATTAGTGTCAAAATTGTTTTACTTTATAAATTATAATACTCTTTAAGTGTTTTCAACCAAAAAAATATTTCCAAATTATATATATCTGTAATCTATCACAACAAGTTATTTGTAGTCTTCCACGTTATAATTTTTAATCCTTTCAACAGGACCTGTGTAAGGAGTGTATACTAACGACTAGATAAATGATTCTTGCATCCCTCTGATTCAATCCTTTGCAGACTTGCTCTCTGACATATATGACAGAAAGGCACTGAAGAGCTATGGCTCATTGTGTTTAGCATAACAAGTTTATGGTGGTTATATTGGTCTAACATTCTTCTATGTGTTCTAGGTTGATTTGTGCATTGTCCATGAGAATATCAAAGATTATGCTTTAATAAATTTTTCATGCAACATAATATTTAATATGTCATTTTACACTTAAATGTTTTTAGGAAAAGCATACATGAGGCTTTAAGGTTCGCTTGTTACAATATAACCACAAGCCTTTATAACGGTGCACCTAAAAACTATTGTCTAGTGAGCCCAAAATTGGTGCGCAGCATTACAAAAGTCCTAGCATAATTTCACAATGTGTCAACTTTTCAAATATGTTTGAAAAATTTCATTATTCCATTCTAATATTCAATATCTACTTCAACATTTTTTTTTTCTAAAAAGATTAATCACCAGAATTTCAAATTCAACTTAATCACATGTCATCACTCGAACAAACCCCATTAAGACAGTTTCGTTGGCCAGGGAGTGTCTGCCCTATAACATGAACACCACACAATTGTATTCATCATGTCTTGAGCCTTGATAATTTTTTACTGAACTAAATGTATCATTTCATGCCGTATTCAGATTCACCTTGGCGCTTTATTTGAGCAATTCTGGCTCCAGTACTCACTATGCCCCACGTGCTTAATGAATGAAGTATTTTTTCTCGGTCTACAGACAAAGCTTTTAGTAATGCTCCATGTCACCCAGATGGCCGACTGGTGGGGGATTCATACAATGGCCCCTGGCAGTTAACTAGAATAAAGTCCAGATAAAGATCTCGCTTAGTCCAGTTTATTTCTCTCAGAACGTCTGCCTCTGGGAGCCAGTAGTAAACCCTCCCAAATATCCCCTATCTGAGAATTGATGGTCGCAGAGAAGAAAAATTGGACCATGTAACGTTTTTAGTGGCTGTTCCTGATCGTTTCTTACCTTTATATACTTGATCCGATCTTCTGACCTTCCGGATCTATATGTACACACTGCTGTTACACCAAACAAACTTTTTACACCGACCTAGACTTTTGACATTAATTTCTTATCACATCAACGATTAGTGCTGGCGGCCTCGAAAAGCACGAAGTGTTATTTTCGAAGACGAAGAATACGATTTTTGCCGATTATTCTTATAAAGGTTTGTCCACAGGGGCCTCTAATCATTTCTCTATTTACCACAATATAATAAATACATGTGTGATAGAGGTGTGAGGGGTATCGAGTACGAGATTGTGGCGGAGCGCAAATACCCGCAGAAAGAACACCGAAATACGCTCCTAACCTACCGAAATACCCGGCATCTGTTTTCATCTCATATTATTACAATTATAATTGGTAAGAAGTTTGTTTATAAAAACACATTAACAATATACTATAGGAATTTGCTCTCGTAAAATTGGCGTTAGTCCAAGAACCCTGCGTGTGCAACTTCTCATATCTCCCTAACGACTTTGCTTATTTCTTGTGATATAATTCCTTCAAAAATACTCTCAGAGAGCAACAACAATTAGTGGTGTCCCTATAATCTTAACCCCAGTGAATTAACACCCATTAACGCCCCGTATAAAGGGGCATTATCGATATACACTATGAATATATGTGTGCGATGTTTAGTCCGCCTCGCATCCTCCGTACTGATTGATGAGATGTTTATGGTGTTGTATTACTAGAGACTTCCCAATATTGGATTAAGTGCCGTTTTTGCGTTATCAGTTCTACGCGTATGCCTGTGTGAAATTTAATTGACAAGAGTACTTCAAATAAATATTATTCAACTTAGCATGTCTATTTCGGCATTATTTTATTACAATAAACAAAAACTTACTGCAAACAATGTATTTAGCCAACTGCATGTATATCGCCCTAACTTTAAATGAAATATTAAACACAATGATAATATCCAGACGTAAATATTAAAACCTATGCGCACACAGTTAGGCAGAGATGCATAATTCCTCTCTAGTGCATTCCTAGCATTGGACTTTAGACTGGGTGCTCACATAAAGGGAGGGCGGGGCTATAATTTACCCAAAACGCGGTAACGCAACTACATATAAGGTATTTATTCTGTGTGCCTTTTGCGGAGGGTGATAAAAATTCACAGTATGCTAGGGAGTAGGTAGTACGCGAACCTGTCTGCTATTGTTTCCATCCCACTACCATTTAGCTCGATGTTTTTCTTGCATACGACAGGTGGCCTGTTAATGGCTGGTACTGTTTAGAGTATAACCAATTTTGGAAGAATCTTCGAAGAAGTTTCCAGCACAAGATCTAGGATGCACCTCTTGAGAGCAACCCTCACATAAAAACAACCCCGAAACCCTTACTAGGAGTACCTCCTACACCTCCACCGCCCGAAAACAACCAACACCAGATTATGTGATTATCATCGATCAATTTACTTTCTAATTTGAATTTTCATTATATCGTGTAAGTTATTTTTTTATCAACAAACCGACAATACTGAGGAATAAAAGAGCCGCTCCGGCGCATGTATTGCATCTCTACATTAGCTTTTAGGAAATTCGAACTATGCAAATGGTTCTTTGGAAAAACATTACAAAGCATATCGCATTATAATTCCATAGGATGAATTTAGGCAGTACACATTCTGACCACAATAAAATATTCTTGCTGACATAGCTCCTTAAAGGTTGGGGTTCTCTAGAGATACCAAATGGTGTATTACTTATCAAACCCTTGTTTGACTTATCAGTTTATATGATTCGAATCGCTATCTCAACAATTATATGATGTGTATTAATTTCTTTCATATGTTCGAACACTACAAACGTCTGATTTATGTCGCGCCACCTTTCGAGAGGCGAGTGTAAATTCAAGAGATCTCCTAGATAGAGCTGCGGAGACCTAAAATTAAACGTAAATAATTGCTCCCTACTTCACAATCGTTCTATTAATCAAACAACACACACCTTCAGCTTGATTACTCTATGTTCGGAGAAAATACCAAATTAATTGGCTATTATACACATTAACTGATGCAAAAACTAACACAAGGACGACACAACACGCTCTCCGACTAACCTTAATTCCTTTAACAAAAATGCGGTCGTTCTCCAATTATAATCCTCGGTGAATTTTGGCGAAAACGAATATCCTTTAATACTTGCAGGTCAATAGAAATACTGCATGATATGCGTCGGAAATCCGAGAGCGTTTTGTTCGTATCTCGGTATGGAAATGAGGGATGTCCACATCCAAAAAAGCTTCCAGTATAAAGTTTTTAGGGTGGTTGAACACTTGGACATGTAAAAGTGTAAAAGCTTAAACGAGTGATATAATACTGTGGCTTTTACGTGTTTAAAAGCTTCCACTCAGCAGGAATTTTAAGGTGAGGTTAATTTATCTTATCCTAGAGAGTAAAGCTTTAGGCCACAATATAGAGAAAAAGCGGGCTGGGGTAGGTGCTGCAGGGAAGGTTACGTGATTGTTAACTAGATGGTATGAATCAGTTCCCTGTAAGTCATGACTACCCTGCCTTACAAACATTATACATAAATATAATCGCAGACTCATATCTGATGTATATCTAACACAATCAAAATACCAATATACACCTGAGAAGTAACCATATGTACTGAGTCACATTTATGTATGATGACTATCCTATGAATACAGATACAATGTCTCGACCAATTAAGCAATTAAAAGCACCTACCTAGATAGTCATTAAAATCTGACAAGAATCTCTGTCATTCATAATTTCAGGTACATATCTTGTACATGTGCTATGTCTATATAATGACCTGTCGTAATGACGATTGTACTAACATACACATACATAGTATCTGCAAGACGCTCAGAGACTATAGAGCTTTCATGTACCTTGAACACAATCATCCAAAGTTCCTAAGGTTTCCAATCATGTATAAAATACTTCCCTTTACCTTAAACACCATCATGGTTATATCGTTGTTTGTTCAGCGTCTCTCACTGTGGTAGATATACCTCGCAACGCAAATACTGGTCCATGGGCAAGAATATATGCATAAATATTATGAGCGTATTTGAAAGCACAATTGACCACGACTATAGCTTACAAAGTTAAAATCTATCAGTGTGACAGGGTATATATACCAAATAAATAGATTCACCCTACGAGAATAATAAAAGTACCAAATCATTTACAATTACGTTCACTATACGTAAGATTGTGGCCTTGTTTTTGCTAAGTTACAAGAATATTACAATCCACACGAAGGTGCCATTACTTCTACAGACTTGTTTACAATACCAGTATTAAACCTGTTCCATGTTTCTACTAGAATGAGACGAATAATCCCGTGCAGGTGTACTTTCTTTATAAGTGGCCCAGTGGGTGCACCACGGATGCCCTACCTACCCTACAAATTCATTCTTGTCATATATTGTGTCTCGTGAATCTATTGAGTGATTTATGCTAAACCACGAATCCTTCGCTCTATGTATACATGTACCTCTTCGTTAATCCTAAATAAAACAAAATGATGAGCGATGTGGTCACATACTAGAACCATTGTCCAAAGACCCGAAGTCCGCAATGCTATGGATTTAGGTGCGTGTTATGTATTGCTACAAACAGAAACTTCACCTATTCAAGGGTTATCTGCAAACAATGTTAAAAACGAATCTCTGTTTTAGGTTTGAAAATGTATAAAAACTGTGTAATGGTATGAATTATCTTATATTCATGGCATTATCGAGAATTAATTCAAACTACTTGAGAAGTTCTAGTTTAATATTTATTTGTATTCCTGTGTTGCCCACTATCCATCTCTGGTGCGTGTCAGCGATTATCGACTAAAGGTCCGCCATTCAGAAGTTCAGCGCAATCTCAGTGCTTAACTCACTAGAGGTTCGTTTAGCATCAGCATCCACAGGCAGTGAACTTAAAACCAGTGACGACATGGCATACGACGAAGATACCACTCCAATCGCCATGTTCCAATCCATCGTTAGCCGAAAGAGGGCCCGAGTTTAACGCCATAGCTTCTCATTTGAGAGAAGTAAATAAACTATGTCAAACGGTTCCACTACATGGTAGTCACAAAAAGCAAATGAGGAATGATAATGAACGTGCGATAAATGATCGAACCTTGCTCGTAATCTTCTTCGCGCGTGTACACAAGTTCTCATATTGTGAAAATAACGTAATCTATATATCTGACCAAATGGCTAGTTCCTATGAACCTCACTACTTCACCCATAAGATGAGCAGCTGAGAGAGAGTCTTAGAGAACATATCACAAATACAAGAAGAATCACAAACGAAATACATTTTTTCTAAGGATGGTGATAAATAAAGTCAAACTAAATTGGTATAATTCGTTATCATCGTGTTAAAAATTGACACAATACCACACACTAGGTCAGTTGGTGGCAAAAACTCCAAAATTCTGTAACGCGACTAATCGCCACGCCAAGTTATATTTTCAAGTTTTATGTTTGTCACATCTATTCTCTCTCTAGTCATAATGAGGTGGAGACCAGCAGTGCTTCCCGGAATGAAATCATAAAGTTAAATGTCAGGCCTCGATCTATTCCGTTATCCCAATATTCGTTGGAATATCCACCACGTTTTTGCATACGTCTCGTATCCAACCCTATCTTAGAGATACCACTATCTGGAGGACCTGAAATACCCGGATCCCTATATAGGCTCACACTTCATCTCACCCACCCCCTTATCTGTATGAGAATATATATGTTTTTAACTATCTGATTATTAGTCTATCTCCATATATCGATACCCTAATAATTTATAAGACTTTTCACCAAAAGAATAAGACGCGAGTATATATAACAGCTTACAGTCAACATATAATTAGCACAATAAGATTTAGCTCTGTGGTAATTCCCCACCACAATCGGAAAATTTGATCCGTCCGCCCCGACAAATTTTCTTTTTTCTTACACTTGTATGGGCTCTCGTGCGTGTGGGGAGGGGCTCAATACGCTCGGGTAGAAAATCAGTTACTGTAACTCTCTTCTCTTTCCTCTTCCCTCTCTCCCTCTGTTTCTTCTCTACGTAGTGATGCATTTCTCATTACCTTACTACTCCGTCCTGCGCCTCTCCTCCTCTTCCTTCCCGCCTCGTGATAAACTAACATAATACATACATAATGTTATTGCTCTCCTGCCTCCCTGCCCCTTCTTCTCTCTTCTGACCTAATTTCTTCCCAATTTTGTGGGATCCCAGACCTATCTACTCTCTACTATCTGACCTTCAATATATGTCAACCCGTTTTCGCGCTTTAAATATCACTAGTAACTACTAGTCTTTAAGGGTATACAGTGCATCATTATATAACAAAATTAGTGACAAATAAGAATAAAATCGCAGTAAGGCGACGGCAGTGGGCTCTGTGGCGGGTGCGGCGCGATGGTGATTTTGTAGCAATTGTGTAGAAATCTCGCAATCCGTAGAGTTCGTTCATGGTTGTTCAAGTTGTGTGATCCTCTCGTCACGATGAGAGAAAAAAGATTCCATAACTGAGACTGTAAAGGAACGTTATCAAGCTCCGCTAATTAATTTGTAATTCATGACTTATGGAAGATGTTAAGTCTCATAACCTAGGCACTGCTGTTCATACAAATTTAGTATTTCGATCATAACCGCTTTATGCGCACTGTTTACTGATGAAAACATAGTTGTGCACAACCTACACCGTGCGAATCTTCAAGAAAATCTAATAAATATATCTGCCCCACAATCTATATTTTACATTACCTCCTTATCGCCAAGGAAGAACATGAATTATCGTATTGTGCCCACTTATTGATATCGTTTATTAAAATCTTCCGAGCATCAGCTTTACGTTTGCGGAGTTAACACGTATGTGTACTCATGTACCGACAATCTGTAAGTCCATTGATAGTAAGTAATTTTACGTCACAATGAATTGTACAACGAACAATTACAAGCCAATGCGACATTTACACTACTTATTCGATGCATCTCCTACGCGAAGAGTGAGCAGTGTTGCTATATCAGTATTTCTCGTCCAAATATAAGACTGAACAGAGCTCAAGACACGCTGCCCTCTGGGAAGAGGAATATTGCTCTTAGAGATGGATCATGCACCAGCAACATCGTTTCATCTAATAACTGCTTGTTTATGTGATTAGCTATCTTTATTTACCATCTCATGTGTAGCCGATTATAATTGTCGTATTAGGCGCATCTAGACCGCGGAACCGCCAGAATCTTAATCCGTACACCCGAAACCACCAAAAAGGGAACTGGTGCGAACAAAAATAAAAAAAAAAAATAAAACAAAATAACCGCAAAGAATTTGGGTACAGGATTAATATGTGATCATATTCCACTTAGGAAAACTAAACTTACAATTTCACGCTGCTGACTCGCAACACAGCTTTTATACATTTTCAAGCCTATTAAAACCAGATTTACAGCGAGATTACGATACATCGAGTGATTGTTGACGCAACCCGTGTAAGTTTACGGCTCTAAGATTACTTCCTACCCCCTACACATCACCACGATATTTCGGTTCTGATTCGTCAACCTTTCCTCTCTATGGTTCTGTTGCCAAATATTTCATAACGAACAACTTCTATCTAACAGCAAACAGTTTAGTTTAGGGGTATGTGAAACGCCACTTCCCGTCACATTAGTAAATATGCAGTCCGGTGGATGAACTACCCCCTTTCCACTTAATCCCGATAATAACCAATATAACGACCGATATACCCAGAAGTTGCAGTGGAGGCATCAGCGGATCTCGTATTCGCCCTCCTCCTCCTCGTCTGATCCTCAGAAAGCTAACAGAAAAAACGCAGAACTCTGAGCGCACCAACACAAGAGAATCATAATAGCCACTTAATCTTGACGGCTCTCATGTTTAACAAAGGGTATGAACTAACAAACCTCGATCTAGTATTATAAAAGTCCTTAATTGTATTATTCTTTCTGTTTCCAATCTGCAAACTTTATTCCTGCGTGCATTCTCTTATGATTATATTGATACCGAGATAGAAATCAAGGATGGAACTATTATACAGAAGTATTTTATTTTCCGTCTTTATCGTAACCCCTGTCACATCAAACACTTTTGGTAAAAGTGGCAGCACCGCCCTCAAATTTCATTTTATCGCATTTATTGTGACATAGGCATCTCTTGTCTATCCTCAAGCGCTGAGAAGAACATACCACCGTTCATAACGCCAGTAGTGAGCGTGAGCCTAGAGATTAAACTACATAGAAAAGGAAATATGACACTCATTGCACAATAGTTCCCAAAAGCACTACATCACGTTCGTTATCATATTACTGAATCGAGTATGTGCTCCGAGACTCTGCCATTAGAGTCCCAATAATAAAGTAAAAATATCCAAAGTACTGAAGCTCTCTGTACAAATTCTATCTCTATCAGGTTGTCCCTTTATTTTCGATCGTCACAAGGATATATTGTATCAAACAAAACAGATATGGAACATTAGTCCAGAAAATTAAGAGTTGACTTTGTGCTTAATATGATAACAATATCACACATTATGACAGCGTGTATTTGAGTGGTCTGTGCAGATGACGGATGGTCTGTATGGAATTACACAAAATACTATAGGATCCAGATGTACAGTAGTCTTATCTCTTCTGCAGAGCCAACACGGTACGTTTCACAATACATTTACAGATGCGTCATCTATATTCCCCGTAAGTTTAAACCGCTTATACACGTTATTGGTAAAATCTTTTTACATTTACCAAATTAGTCAAAGCACTGGGGACCATCAACGGAAACTTGGGGAAACTCGGAACACATACTATTCAGAAGTAGGACAGTTCTATTCAGACCTATGTCACACACATTGAGAGTACAATATTACAAACAGAATTACGCAAGCTGAAGAACTCTATTCCGTAGTATCTGTGGCACGCCAGATCTGATTTTATAACATTGCCAAGATTAGGTATATCGAATTAAGAGTGGAGTCACCATTAGATATGTATGTAGAGTCACTCATACATTCTTTCGGTTGGAATGATCATTACGATAAGAATAGTTATTTCGAATATTGTACATTGTGAAAAAATATAGACATTATAATGACGAAAAAATTGGGAGGCTATATGAGTTCCTAAGCAGTAGTGTAAGTTTTTGATATCTTATATTGATTTTCGATCACTAAGAAAGATCACTCTTTTTTAGACTTACCAACGCATCTAAACTGTTTACTATATTTCATTATTATACAGAAATACAAACTGCTAATATTTTAGAGTGATTCTAGTTTTTCATTATTTTTGTGTTTTCGTATATTTTACCATAGCAATTTAGAATATGCAACCAATGCCGACATACTTTATCCAACTCTGTGCTTCTGTAATAAACAGAACTTCTGATGACACACACAAATATTATAAATGCTGTCATAAATAGAGGTGAAATGAAAAAAATCAGGTTATTCTACGGGCTCTGGTAGCGTTTAGTGGATTGGGTATTGTCGGTGTTTTCTGAGGGTATTTCGGAAGCTAATTGCTGTAACCCTCCAAGATTTCACCTAGTACAAATATTAGGAATTACCGGAAAATACCCGATACCCTAAGATCTTTTACCAATCAATTGTACCCACAAAGAAACACCGAAATACTTGCCCCTAACCTTACCGATAATAGTCCTCCCTTAAATTGTGTTCACATTCCAATTATTTCTCAATTATAATCCACATACGTACTCGATTAGAGTTATTCTTATTCTTTATATACAACCAGAACGCAACTACACCTCGTCACGCATTAAATCTTAATGCGATAATCTTTTTATCCTTGCTTTATGTCTGACAACTCAGATTCATAGTCTATGTTAAAGAAGGAACAGTTGAATCATATTGCTAATCATTAAACACATTTTATTTAAAAAATGGCTGAGGAATATTGGGTCGACTAAAAATTATAATTTCTATATATACTGAGACTATCCTACAGGGCATACTATTTGCTATATAGACGGATAAATGGCACACCAAAACTTTATTGTCGCCTTTTTATTCAGATTATTTTTTAAAGAATTCTAACAGACCACAAAAAAACACCAATTCTTAGTCATTGATATAAGAATGAGGTACCCAGTTCTTGGGACTCCCAAGCAATTACAAGAAAAATTTCCCATATATGGTTGAGAAATAGCCCTGTTCTGATAACCAAACTTAGCTTTATCACGAGAGGAAGATATTAAATGTGCTTAAATAGAATGAAACATTAAAAAATAATCTCAGTTTTTCGAGCCTATGGTAATTGTTCCTGGGCAATTAAATGTAAAAAAAATAAATAGGATATAGAGAGAAAAAGAGGTAAATATTTTACTTACAGTGGTTGTTATTCTTGAGTGAGTTATTCCAAATCAAAGATGTTGAATAAGGAATTCTGTATGAAGGCCTGTCCCTCCTAGTCCCATCCAACCGAACTGTAATATATTATATAATAATTGTGTGTAAGTCTCAAAAGTATAAATACGTGAACAAATGTACCTATCTCTGCAGAGTATAACATGATTGGGCTTCTCCCGAATCTGACAAATATCACACTTCAATTTAAAAAAAAAATCCAAAGATTTGTTATATTCTAGTTTCTTAGTTGTTATAATCTTAATACAAAATATGATTATGTGCCTTTATCTAGCACCCCAATAGCCAGAGTTAAAAATATGGCCAGACTAGCCTGTGTAGAGAGAGGAATGTCAGAATCGTCGTAGCAAGCTCTAATCACGATCCTAGAAAGTCATGCAGTTACTTTATCGGTTGTAAGTCATAACAGGGAAACTAGGCTTTTTCGCTCTACTCAGTTTTCCCAATTTCTCTGAATACTTCTGAACTGTAAGTGGTAGGTATGCCATATTTGGGAATTAGTCTTCCTGCATACGATCGAGATGCATTGGGCGGTATCTATCAGCTCCTCCTGACAGACCGGGGTCACTCTACACCAGGATCTCCTATCTTTACACATTCTATGTTTACCACATAATTTATTTAATTCATTCTCTTACTCACCAGTTCACCACCCCCAATGCGTCTGCTTCCCACCGAGACACAGAGTGTTAGTAAAACCACCGATGACTCAATCCACACTTGCTCCTAAGCACCTTAGGCAAATGATCTGATACTAGTGAGAGACAGAGGGAGCCCTGAGTGCTATTGTTGTAAATGGAGCAGATCATTAACCACAGTAATCTAGAAACAGAGATGAGTGATTAAGCTAGTATTAACAAATATAGTCACTTATTGCTATGTTAATAGACTATGTGATATAGATGAATTATATTGAGTGGACGATATCTCCGCTTGCCAGCCACAATGCCGAAAGGGAACATGAGTGATGTTCCGTATCCTCACAGAATGTTGATGGTTTGGGATTAGAAAAAAAATTTATCAACTTATTCTGAAAGTTGACAATTTGAACATAGAAGATAAACTCTGAGTTTCATAAATGCAGGAAACTGAACATCATATGAGACATATGTGTTAAGCAACGTGGTGCACATCATTCTCACCTCTCTATAATGGCCTTTTGGGATCAATTGTCAATTATACTCTTTAAGCCTTTGTTTTCCTCGCAACTACTAAATTTTTAGTGCATTCGATGAGTATATTTTAAGACTCCTTTCTGTGGTAAGTGTCTTTATACGCATCTAATTTGGAGATCAATACCATTGCCACAAAATTCAATACTTATACTATAACCCATATGTGAAAATTATAGACACCAAAAGACATATATAACCCAAACATTAGATAAAAACAATAGCATACCTCACACTGCCTTTCTGAACTTTAGGTCAAGTCTACCATACGTGCAAAAGAAGGTGTATCACCAAAATATTATCATTGAATGTCCTGCCTTTAAGAGAGACTAAGTGAAAAAGAATTACAACGGGAAAGATCTCACTGTTACATGTCATGTCTATTGATATACCAAATATTGTTTTTATAATTTTCACAACACAGAAATACATATGTTGAATTGCTCAGGTTTATAAGGAGCAGTCTTTATCACTTGAGCAATAGAAATGAGATAACAAATCACACTCCAATAAGAGCCAAGAGAATAGAAGAGAGCACATTGAAAAACCTCTTATTGAATAACGACCAATAAAAGACAAAAGTGCTAAGAGTTTGCTATCCACCATCGATCGCCTATGCCTCGAGCAACTCGGTTATGATTCTCAAACCCATTTTATGAGCCACCTTTAGTTTTTTTGACTAATGAGTAGAGCATTGATAAATACATATAGCTCATTTGTCCATTTTTATAAATAAAATGTAAATATTGGCAGTGGGATCCAATGCCTCAGGTGGGGTGGGGAATTAGCCACCCACTATCCTACTATCCTATTTACGATAAGATTTGTTGCTATTAACCAAATAATGTGGTAGATATAGATCATTGGCATCAGAACCATCCGCTCAAGCGCCCCACCTTCACACCATAAACCTCCTAGATACATCTCCGCTGATCAATAGTTTCTGTATTCAGTCACGCATTTACGTCTAGACACTATTACAATAAGAGCATTTCAAGGTCTTCAAGATTATTTCACATTACCTATCTTATCACACCCGCTCTATGCAGATCAATACGACCAATGAATTATATTGTCCCCACCGCGAAACTAGCAAACTATAGCGGACTGCTCGAATGGCTTCA
>CAJDSM010071337.1:0-12467 GCA_903981925.1 Ostrea lurida
TGTACAAGATATACTGAAATTATATTGACCCTTTCGACCAAATCGTCTAAAACTTTCAGGTTGACCCGATTAGAAAAGTTTTTACAAATGGTTTAAACGGAATTAAGCTTTTACACGAGAAAACTTTAAAAACTGAACATTCAAATTCAGGACATGCAACATTATATAAAACATTTTCAAAAACACTTTAAATCATTGTCAAGGTAAAAGATTCACAACCAATGCTACCACATGTGATCACTACACAAAAAGATTAATCTCCAAATAAAAGATTCGTGAAAATGAATCTTTCCATCAGAGGAGATAAAGAGTAAAGTATTGCACTACATATGGTGTCTATGCAGTTACTGTTACAATGTTAATCAAAATTATTAATTACTGCAAAATTTGCAGATACACGATACATGTAATATACTGTCACTCTCCGAAGGTAGAGGAAATTAGACACTTCCTTTCATGGATTAAGACAAAAGATTCTTCTAAACAACAAATAAAAAGTGCACTTGAAATACTGTGGATCATTTATCATGGGGCCATGTTACTGTGGAGGTAACCAAATTTTTGCTGGTTTCGTGTGGAAGTATTATGGTAATTGATAAATGATGCTAGGTATATTATTATGATTAAGGAAATAACATCATAAAGTTTCGTTGGGGTGTTGTGTAGAGAAGGTTGTGAGAGTCGAAAAAAAACAATAAGGATATCTTAAAAAGCAAGAAATCACTGTAAATTCTAAATAAAGTAAAAGTTGTTTTGCCAGAAGGAGTGATGATGGAGCACTGATCCTAAGTTATTACAAGTGCCAAATGATATCTTTTTATGATATGCGAATATACCCATAATCCGCCCTCATTACGTCTATGAATAATATATATTGGGGGTGCATATTTTTATGTGTTTGCACAGTTTGCATTTCAGCACAACTCCCAAACTGACAAATGGGAAAAATAATTTGTTAATCCATTTCACAAAATGATACATAAGTGGTGTAATCAATAGGAGAGATAATGAAGAAAACACCAGTACACAACCATGTGAAATTTGTCAAACAAATAAAAAATCCATTGAAAACAGTAACTTGCATGCGAACATATGTTTAAACAAAATTTGATACTCACAGAAAAATAATGTTTCAACCTAATGGAACACGGAAATTAAATTACAATACGAATAATGCAGAATCCTGCCCAAAGCCACAGTTGTCTTTTTAGTCATTTTGTCTATTTCGGATTCCTTTTTAAATGACATAAACATGCACTGTCAATAGGTTTACATTTGATAAAACAATCCTTTTCAACATGCCAACTAATGCTCTACTTATACATCAACAGCCATAAAGTATAATTAGTTTGCTCTAATCATCTACTACGGAGACTGCCCAAAATAAAAATACAATATTTATTTTGTCATGTTTCTTTACTTCCTGCTATTCACTAATGTATTGATTATATGTTGAACAGATTGCTTACAGTCAGGATCTGTTCGTTTCTCAGCAATCTGATTCTTTCATCCTTACTTCTATGCCATTTTATCTGGATCTGTTTCAGTATCTGACGATCTGTTATATCTGTGCCTGGCAACTAGATACAATATGGCGGGCCGGCTCTTTCTGTGTTTCACAATTTGGATCTTTTCCCACCCCCATGGGATCTGTTCAAGTCTTCACGATGTCTGAGAATCGGATTCTGTTTTGTGTCTGACTATGTAGATTTATTTTTTTATTCAGTAGCCACTATCTGACGATACTGTTAATGTGCCTGCTATCCCTATCACTAGCCACTGTCATGGATCTACTATGTGCTGACATGGGATTTATTTTTGTTTTATCACTAGCCCTGTCTGGTTCTACTATGTGCCTGCTATTAGATTATTTGGTGTTTTATCACTTAGCCACTGTCTGGATCTGGTTATGTGCACTGACCGTATCCCTTCCACCACTGTCTGGGATCTAACTATGTGCCTGACTCTTAGATTTGATTTTTTGTTTTTATTCACTAGCCACATGTCTGATCTGTTATGTGCTGACTACCCTTATCACTAGCATGTCTGGACTCTACTATTGTGCGCTGACTATGTTAGATTTATTTTTTTTTTACACTAGCCACTGTTGGACTGTTCTGTGCGTGACTATCCCTATCACTAGCCACGTGTCTGGATCTACTATGTGCCTTGACTATGTACATGTTTCACACCTCGAACAAAAGTTCTTTTGCCTATACCAAATCGAGTTGACACCCCTAGTCCAATGCTCGTATGGTTGGTAACCATACCATTGTATTTGCCAATTATTAGATCCAATGTTGTAAGCAATCAATGGATGGTCGATCTATCCTTTCTGAACACCGCATTCAGTGAATTTAAAAAATTACACTGAATCCTCTCCCGACCCCCACCCCCCCCAAAAAGAAGGCCAACAAAACTACTAACAGAAACAATAATAGTATGTCTGATAGACATAAGGAGAAATACAGTTATCTAAGATATCTACAAAAATAGTACTCTCTCCTTTTCTTCCTACGGAACACAATATTCATATCCACATTCCTGAACGCTGCCCATTGAAAATATTTTAATGTATGTACTCACCATCCAAACCGACATACACCCAGCGGCTTTGTCGAATGTCAATTAAAAAACATATTCAATGATCACAGGAGTTGATATCATCTACCAGCAATATCTGTGTCCGAAAATCGCCTCCCCCCCCCCCCTTCAATTTTTTCCATTTTCATGATCCTTTTCAGAACTGATACCAAGAACATGGGAAATCCTTATCCATCTTATCCGAAAATGTCCAAAAACAGTATAGTGAGTCCTAACACAAAACGATTTGAAAAGCAGACAGCCACTCTTTAAAACATGGAGAGAATGTTAGTTAAATTCCCCCGAGGGCCTAATTACAAACCCAGCAATACAAAAATTGTACGCAACAAAAAAACTGATGATATTGATTGTAAAGAGATAAAAATGCAGAAGGGTAATTAAAAAATTATATTGGCACACGAAAGAAGCTTGCTTTTCTCGTTGTAAACAATGTTAAGTATGTTGTTGAAACTTGTTTCTCTCGCCACTCGATTTTTGGTCCCTCGCTTCGCCGGCACCCAAATCTTGGTACTCGAGAAGAAGTTTACCAACATATACATAGTGCTAAGATGTGCGAAAATGTGTCATATAAACATCACTTCCCAAGAGATAAACGACACTAGATACATGCCATAAATATGAGAGAGAGAGAGAGAGAGAGAGAGATCAATCTCACCATTCAGGCAATAATTTGTTGTCTATCGTCCGGATTTGTTTTCGCGATGTAAGCAGCTCATTATCTGATTCTTTGTTTATTCATAGTTTTTGGATGACTGTTGTTCAGTAATCCTCATACCGCAAGGGAGCGGAGCTTAGCCCGTGCAGTATTGTCCGAGTTTTGGAAAGCGTCTCGGTATGTGTCCTGGTTGTAAGTTAATGGACAGGATTCATAGTACGTCCGATTTTCCGTCGCCGTTCAGTGATTCACACCTGAATCGATGGGGTGGAATCCAGGACCTTTACTGCCTTTTTTCTAATGTTCTCGGCGTTCTTCATATTTCTTCAGATCTACGACCAGGTGTGCCATAATTTCATGTTATATAAGTTGAGTTCGCACGACTTTTTTCCATGGTCACATTATAAGCTTCATATTTTAGTCCTTTTTTTTCTTACAGAGACGTCTTCCGTGACGAAAGAGGTTGTCGATGAACAATAGATGAAGGGTTGCTTCACATATATTTTTGAAAAACATTACGATATACTATTCGCTTGCATAAAAATGAAAAAAAATCTAATGTAAAATTTACTCCTACAGATTAACAACGCTAGATTACAATGAGAAGAGAGAGAGAGAGAGAAGAGAGAGAGAGAGAGAGAGACTTTATCAGATTACGTCAGTATCCAGATATATCATAGGAATTTTATAATGCTTAGTGCAAATGCTGTCATTTAAAAATCACTCCAAGAGATAACGACGCAGATACATTCATGAATATGTAGATATGAGAGAGAGAGAGAGAGAGAGAGAGAGAGAGATCTCCCATTTCGGCAATAATTTGTTGTGCTATCTCGATTATTGTTTCGGATGTAATGCAGCTCATCTATTCATGTATACATTGTGCACGGTCTGGAACACGGGGAAATTGTTTAAAAACCACGGTTTGCTCACACACTTCCAACAATGACATGACGTACAATGCCTTTAGTCCACGGTCATAAATAGAAATGCGGACCTGCAATGACTTAGCCCTCCATCACGCCGGAATATGACAGATTTTTATATATTGTGGTGAGCTCACAGGGCCACTGATTCTGTAAAAAGAATGACGTCTGTATATATTACTAATAATAACGTTCATTATTAGTATACAGACGTTCATATCTTATTTACAGAAACAAAGCGCCTGTGGTGGAGCTATAGGAGATTAGTGTACATGATCAGTGATTGATATATACAAGTTCCTTATAATTAAAACAGATATTTTTGGTTACACATTGACATTCGGACTGGGTGTGAACTCGTCGCTAGCGCGACTCGTCACCACCCATCAAAATTCTTGGATACCCAAAATATATGCTTCCAATAACTGTAACGTATACATGATGCACGGTCTGGAACACGGGGAAAGTTGTTAAAACCACGGTTTGCTCACACCTATCCAACAATGACGTACAATTGCCTTTAGTCCACGTGTTCATAAATAGAAATCGGGTACCCGACTTAGCCCTCCATCACGCAACGGAATATGACAGAAGTGTTATACTAATTGGGGTGGAGCTATAGGAATTAGTTTACATTATCAGCTAGTTGGAAATGATACAAGTTCCTTATATAAACACTATATTTTTGGTAGCACCATGATAGCGCGACCGTCACCACCCATCAAAATTATCTTGTGATACCCAAAATATATGTTCAATAGCTGTAACATAATTAAAGATATTTTCAATTGATATTTAGCTTATGTTTTAATTTAGGCGCTTCATTATGAACCTGCTGAGTTTTGCATGTTAATATCTAAGCTAGCAGATCCGATATGATCCGATATATCAGCACCAGTAAAACGCAAGGTTGTATCTAAAACACATGCCTGTTAACGTGCCCATACGTTTATCACGATTTTGGACACACCCTCGAGTCAAACTTTCAATTTGGTTCTCTTTCTGTTTGACCTCGATTATTTTTCCTTTAAATATGCCTTTAGTTTTTATTCAGATGTCAGCAAAGTTTATCTCAAACGATAAAGGAAATAATATTTGTCTACACATGGTAACTTATTTAACCCTCTATCCTGGGATCATGAAGAATTATACAAAATTTGGTAAAAGCGCACCGCTTGTTCTTCTAAATAATTGTCCATTCTTGAGTTTCAATTATATCTATAGATCTATAGCACTAAAATTAGATTTGAAAATTGGTCAATTTAAGACAGTTTTGTTCGCCCCCAAGGCTTCGGGGGTGGGTAGCATAGGTTCAGCTGATTTTTGTTTTGATTTTTTTTTGTTTTTTTTTTTTTACAATTTCATTCCCCTCCTCCCTATGTCCCACAGATGGCTCGATAGCGATATTTGAGAAGAAATGGAAAAGAGCCAGTCAATACAGAATATGGCTGACGCACAACCGACACAGACCAAGTGAACGTAAATTTTTCGTAAATTTGAAAATGTACTCATAGAATAAATTGCTACAAGCACAATTTCTATAAAATCAGTAGATTAGTTCGTTCCTTTTTACTTGTTTGTTCTGCCGCCGCATGGTTAAGAAAGCGGCACATGCGTCGTCGTTTTTTCTTTAGAGAAATCCACGTGTAGTTCTAGGTACTGCATTACAAGATCCTTATCACATTACCAACTCAATTTCCTGCCTCGGATTTATAAAGACTAAATGCAGTTTCAATCTCTAGCCATATTAGAGAGAGTGGTACCACACTGTGTGGAGTGTGTGATCGGTGAGCAGGTATCATCAATTTAATACAACACAACAAAAGTCGGGTCTTAACTAGCTCTGGCGATTGCTCATTGGTTAAACACCTTTTTAGTACTTGATATTTGTGCGTCCGAGCGTGACAAAAAGCGAACTCAAGCCCGTTTTGTGTGTGTGCGCGAAAGCTCATCGTAACCATAATTAAAAATAAAGCATGGAATATACATAGAGTTTCACATCAACGTGCTTGTCTCTGTTGTGCGCGCGTAGCTGACCTGACAATTTAGTAGAAGTGCTATAGACATTGTTCTGATGGTTGTAATATAAAATTAAGATCGCACTAATATGAAGAGTGAACAATTCTAGTAGTTTGCTCTCGGGTAACGAAATCGGATGTTGGTTAATCACGAATGTCATGTATTCAGAATCTTTTACTGCTCTATTAGTGCAGAAATAAGCGAAGCTCTTCTAATTCTAATATTTTCTACTTTACACTTATAGAATGCTCGCAGTGATCTTTGTAATGGAGATGTGGGAGGAGGCAATTCCGTTTGTGTGCTCTAACCGATCATGTAAGACTTCTCATACTCTCTCTGCTCTCACCTCGGATTGTGTGACGATCCTAAAGGGTAGTTGGTAATGCTAATGTTATCCCTGTCGTAACTAGATTCGCCACGTATTAAATATTTAATGATTAGATGTGTGCGATTACTCTGGCAATCATGCTACTAACGATTATTATACGAATCGCTTGTGTATAAACGCGATGTATATGGTAGGCGTGTGCCCTGCTAGTATGAGAAAGGCTATTCGTTCTCTCCTCTAATTGATCAGGTGTAGATGCTACTCGCTCCTTATTCACTTCTGTCGTTTCTATTGATTTATCTAATGTCTATTCTGCTGTGTGTTATACCGTGATGAAGGAAGGTTCATACGAGTCATATGCTCGTAGTGTGTTCCTCAAAAAATGTCTTGAAGACATATCCCATTCCTGCTTTCGTGTCTGAGACAAACTGTGATTGTTCCCACCCTGCTATCCTCCCTCTCCCTGGTGGTTTGAAACCAGTGGAACCCAACAAGACAACTCTACACAGGATATACATGGGATATCTGATGGTTCTAGGTGCATACTTGCGATTTGGTACTATCCTCCACGGGATAGATGTAGTCGAGGAAAAGATCTATGGAAACCAGATGCAAATCATGGACAAAAATTGTTCTTCTCATACCCTTAGATGGTCCTTACTTATTTGGTTCGCTATGAATTCCAGGTTTCCTCCCCTGGTTCAACGCAGATATTTGTGACTACAAGGTCGGGTATTGAATATATAATGGTTAGTATTAGGTAATGTTGACCCGAGTGTGTTAAATAGCATAATCGAGATGACCTATATGACTCCTTATTATATCCCTCTCGAGCGCAATAGATCCTTAAGAGAGCGAGGGCGAATCCGTTTATGAAGTGGTCTAGATGTACGAGAGGAGGAGGGTGCGTTTAATTGACTCATTTTTCCACACAGCGACATTCTAGTGAAAAGAATCTTCTTGCTCGTCTCTCTCATCTCTTTTTGCTCATACTCTCTCTTCTCTCAGCCTGCTGCTCTTCTAGCTCTCTTCTCTTCTTCTCTTCATCTCTCTCTCCCTCGTCTCGTCGTCACTCTCTTTCTCCTGCTTCTCATCTTGCTTCGTGTGAACGGTCTCTCTACCTCTTCTTTACTTAACTCTCGTCTCTCGTACATTCACGCCTTTGTCTACTCTACTCTGCTACTTACCTCCTAATCCTCTCTCTTCTCTTCTCTTCCTTCTAAGGCATCATGCTATACATAAACGTTTTTCATTCGTGAATATCGGACTATTTTGAAAGTGTAGAATTGATCAATCGGGAGTATATATATTGATGTGGATTTCTTCATAGCTTTATGCAGTCACTCAAAAATTACTTCCTATTAAAAAAGAGAGAAATCGGAACCTATTAAGGTATTAAGATAAGTTATAGATATAAGAACGGAATTATTAGTGTTTCCCGATCTCAAAATTCTAGAATTATCAGGACTGTAAAGACCTTTCTCGCGAATAACCTAAGATTAGATATACTGCAGATAGGAATACCATTTGGCTCCCTTGTTTCCGGACAGTGGTGCATGTTACAATTATTTCTGGCCGATACAATAGAAACGACTCCGGGGCTGAGTTAATGCTAAAAGGTGATAATCATTTGCTGTCATTAATCCGATATTTCCAAATTATTAATCAAGCTTTTTAATATAACTTTTTGAAGAGGAACATTTCAAGAGAATACAATGAATGTACTTTACTCTAGCAAACCATAGTCGTAATCTGAGTCGAATTAGGATACAGTAGCGATCGAACAGACGATAATAATACACAGAGTGTAGGAAACGCTAAGCATTGGAAAGTTTTTCGGGATTTTAATGTTTTCATTTCAAGTGGATCAATGTTTTAAAATTCTTCATAAGTGTTCTAAGCGAAGATCGAGATATCAAGGTCTTTCTCGTGTATGGTTAGAATGGCGCCCCTTAGAAGTGTACTCTTAAGTAGCCTATATAAGTATTGTGTGGTTATATGTTCTACGTTCTTTGTGTAAACCTACAGTGGTCGTTTTTACTGTGTGGCTAGACTGTTTTCCTAAAGAATTATATTGCAATGTCCTTTACATTATTGACGTATGTAGTGTCTCTTTCTCCCGAAAAGTACAAGCACTTTTATAAAAGGAATAACTTTTCTATAAAGTCCATGTCTGTTGTTAAGAAATCATCAAGACCTTTTATAAGGCATGATCTGTTTTAGAAGAACTTCAAGGCCTTTGCTTAAGACATCTAAGTAATGTTTTCATTTCGCACAAGCCAAGTTGTTCGCTTGATTCGCTTACGTCTCGTGTCCCCCTTGGAAGATTAAATGCCATCTGACTTCGAAGTATATCCTACTTTGACTGGAAGTGATAACAGGCCTTAAGTGACTATAGTGTCGGAGGATGCTGAAAGTGTCATGCTCATGGAACTGTGATGATAAAGTATTAAGAATATGTAGGAGGTTGGACGACTTCCGCTTCTCGATTGACTAGAGAGTAAAAATACGAGAGAGTGTGAAGAAAAGTAAATTTGAGACAGAGTAAAACCGGACTGTTCCGTTTACTCGTGTTTTTAAGAGACAAATGCACTCTCGACTATGCTAGCACCGAGTTTGTTGCTTCTCCGTTCTAAGCAATCAGGCGCGGTAATAGGTGTGCATGGAGTTCAATCAGTAACATTGATAGGTCAGGTAGATGCCCGGTTGCACTGTGCGACTTGTCGCCCACCCAACCGCTCGCTCTCGTCACTCTCGCTTCTCACACAGCGCTCCAACGGTATTTCCCTTCTCAATGCGTATCATGAAGATACTTGGACCTTCACGCTTTCTTTTCACCAATATTGGGAAGAGGCTAAGTGTCGAAGGGTGGATGAAGGGGCGACGGAGTATGAGCAGAAGCGGACTGATCCAAGCTGGTGCTTACGTCTCTCGATCATGCTTGATGGTATTTAGTTCTCATACTTTATAGAGGACGGGTTGGTAGCCCAAATAGGGGGAGCTGATACTATTTAGTTGAGAATAACATAGTATTACTTTTGCAGCAATGTGACGAGTTTTTTTATTTTTCAGTCAGCTCCAGTTGATTCTTGCGCGCTCCTGAAGGATGGGCGAGGCTTAAGCGAAGTCTGCCTTTGAGATGAAGTAACGAGCTTGAGGGCTAGGCGATAGCTACGCTAGCCGCTAAATACGACAATAGGCCGGTCTGGGTGATTGGTGGCTGGGTTGTGAGAGACGAAACAGGATGGTAAGGTAGGGTATATGTTAGGAATTGGGCTGCGTGCACAGGACAGAACAGCTGAGGTCAGAGGAGATGGATCACGACACAGACTCCCAGAATCCTCGAAGGATTCCCGCGGTCCCAGAAGGATTATCAAGAATCATTACAATACGAGTCCATAGAGCTCAGAGGGAACAGTTCTGGCGCTAGGAACGTTCCCCTCTACCGAGGAGTCTCTGTTTCATGTAGGACGCTCTTGTGCGAGTGACACATTCCAGCCCAAGTGGGAATCAGCATATGCTTTCACAAAGGATATACTTATTGTCCACCAGTGAAAACATATCTCCCTGGAATCATGCTCAGTGTCCCACATGGGTCGTTGCACCCTCGCTGTCTTATTAGATCTTGCAAGTCCTTGCGTTGACAGACACAGTCGAAGTCTATTTGTGTGCCGTCTGAAATCAACTCATTCCGCTTTTTACATATCTGATGATGATATTACCGAAGAGAGTTTGATTATCGTACGTCAATCATCCTTCAGACAGAGCGTAGGGGACTCGGTGGACAACGATCTTCGCAGAGGGAATGGTGTGGTAGCATGGAATTAAATTGCGTCACTACGGTAAGTTAGGCGTTTGTTGGCAGGTACCGAACATGGTAGTTGTGTCACTCAGGCCTTCGCTAGCTGTTTGTTCTTCACTGAAACGAATTGAGCCCATCTCTGGAGTGTTCGTTCCGCCTAGTAGTTGCACTGTTCGGTAAGTGAACTCGCGGTCTATCTTAGGTGGTTTGGCGTGCAACTATGGTCGTGGTGTTTTGATTGCCACTGCCTACCTTTGTATTCCCACACACCCGCACCATAGTGTAGATTTTTATCTCGACTGCTCTCGGTATATGCATTACCCTGTTTTTACAATAAGCTTGCTCACAGTCGTGTGACTCGTCCATTTGATGTTCTATTCCACAATTTGGTTTAGGATAGTGTGGAAAGCGCTCCTTCGTCTTTTTGCGGAGAGGTTAGATATTGTGGATACCATAGATATAACTCGACGTCAGTTGATAATATATGAGTTGGCTGTGTGGCGGGGGCAAGGTGGGGCCGGGGTGGTGGGTTGGCAGGCTCCGCGGGCGCTGGCTTCGTGATCTGTGGCCTCCTTTGATAATTCGACACTAGGACCAGCTCGTAAAATGCGGAATTTCAACCCAAGAGCCGGGTTACATGCATTGGACTCGAATTTGGTCAGTTTTAGTCGCTCTAGCTAAGGCTATTATAAACAACATAGGGGTTACAAAAGAGTATGTTCTGTGGCTCACTGCTAATTTATCAAAATCTAATTGAATTCTAATTTTTAGTATGATCTTTAGAATTGTGAATTTTTAATCCACATTATTAAGTAGTGCTAGCGTAAGTCCATGTCAATATTTCTACTAAGCACAGTCTATTAACATTATAAAATCCACAGACTCAAATGCATCAATTTGCCTTATTATTTTACACTCTGTTTCAGTATAGCATTATTTTTCGATGTGTGTGTTAACAGTTTATTAAACACTCGACTGGCAATCACATCGAGACCTGTCTTTACTATGAATTATTATAAATTGAAAACATAATTATACACTTACATATTTAATTAGCGATTTTAAAAAAATATCTCAACGCTACAGATTCCAAGACGTATTGACGAAGAGCCACAATAAAGAAATCTCCTGAGAAAAAAATTCCCATTCGGACCATTTCTCTTAGTAACATTTAACTGTTCATTGGCATCTTTGAGATTTGGCGTTGTGATTCTGTGTATATAATTCTCGAAATATTTCAGCACCATGATAACAAGATTAAATATTAAGAATTTGTGAGATAAAGATTTTTTAAAATATTGAAAGTTGATAATGTTTGAAGATGATATCACCTCAGCGACGAACCAAATATAGCAGCTCGTAAGGAAAAAATTTTGGACCCTGAGTGTATAAAAAAATAGCCTGCTTGTGTGAGCGATTACGAGACGTAAAGTTACTGCGGTCACATTATCGCTTCAGCTGAAGTGGTCTCATGGAGTGCTGTGTAATGAAAGATAGTAAAGTTTTCAATATTGTACACAATATCTCTTAGTTTGCTGATATTGATTTCTTTATGGATTCTGTTTTTGTGTGGCGTGCTTTATATAGACAAACAATGAAACAGTTTTAGGTTTTGTGATACACTTACATAGATTTCACGTGGAAATCCTCTTTCGTTGTCTCTCTCTCTCGAAAAATTTTGAATATAAAAATGCTCCCAGTGGTAAGCTTATCCAGGGAGGGCTATACTTGAAGCATGATTCGCATTACTTGACCTTTTCGATTCTGCTCGCTCTGAATCCGTGTCGTAAAAACTTTTCAGAGTGGATAACCGATCTTAGTTTAAAATCTAATCTTTAACTATATTGTTTTTAAACGCTATACTTAAAGAAAGAGCGGACTAACCTATGAATGCAAATATATTACAAATCTCTAATTTGATCTTTGTACGAAGAATAATATATTATATCGAGTCCTTAGGCAGATATATTGGCTATATAAGATTAATGTGGTTGTACTAGTAAGAATCGGTTCAACTTCAGCAGTTAATGAGCCTAGGCGCCTGGCTCAGCCATGTCAAAAGGATAGTCTAGCAGAAGCAGACAAATAATCGTCGGGTCAATATTTAGACTGTAGTTCAAACCTGGCCGATGT
>CAJDSM010071344.1:2858-22666 GCA_903981925.1 Ostrea lurida
GCACCCCCCCCCCCCTAAAATCCAAGTGTATTAAATATATAATCTTATTTTTCATTTGGAAAAATTAATAAATTACACACAGCGCCCCCCTTTATCAGTAAGTCAATGACAATATCTTTGATCATTGTTTGCTTATCTGAGAAAAGGTGTATTCCATTCAAAAACCTTCAAAATTTGCGTCATTCTATTGACTTGAAATTGAAAATGAAGAAATATGTGTGAAAAGACTACTTCGAGAAATAATTCAAGCCCTTAAAATAAAATCTAATAACTCCGAGGCTTCCGCTCCCGGGGCCCCCACACAGCGCCACTGGGCCTCAAGGCGGCCTCAGACCCCTGGCCTCATATGATGACGCTACGACCCCCCCCTTAACTTGAATTTCGATCCGCCCCTGAAACAGTTAATGGTATCAATACCTCATCTTTGGGAGCAAAGAACATTTGAATCCAGCATTTTTAAATTCGTTGAGATATTCAACGATTTCCTCTACTCTAGCTTTGTCTAGCAAACTTTCACCATCTAGACCTGAAAGAAAAACATAGGTAGTGTACATATTTTGTAGAATAAACCTTTTTTGTACATGTAATCAAGCTTAGTATATCCATGGAAACTCGGATCTAACCGGATGAAAGTATACTTAGATACATGTGTTTATGTCAGTTTACACTTTATAATCCACGAAGGGTTCGGAAAACAAATTAATTACTTACAACGGCTTAATAAATTTTACTGTGCTTAACGAAGTTTCATTTCAACATCATAAGCCCCGTTCATGTGGCAATATTTACATACGTGAGTAAAAATACATAGCTATGTACATTTACTTAGGTGTGCAAATATGGCAACATGAACGCGTTTGCACACGTAAGTAAATTTGCGTGTGGAGCAATTGCACTGACTGGAGAGGTAGTGCAAAAGTAAAATTTACATATGTGTAAATTTACATGCTATGCAAATGTGGCACATGAACGCAAAGTAAATTTACTACTAACAACTCTATGGTCTACTTCCACAGGAATATTGATAACTTGACCCCCCTTTGTCACAAGTGACAAAATTAATCTGTTGCATATATATATAAACCTTTCTTTCCTTGTTCTTTAATTTTTCAACCCATTGCTGATCATTAAAATTTTTTTTTCACAATCTCCTGTCCAACATACTCTTAGCGTTGTTCACTGGAACCTTTTCTCTCGGCAAACCAGTAATTTAACATGTGCTCAAATAAAATCGCATTTGTCTACCAAGATGTAGTTGTCTAAATCGATCATGAATTCTTCCGAAAATGTGTGCAAATAGCAAAATTACATATGGTCTCTTTTTCCACGTGAACGCATAGCAAATTTGCTTTTACATAGGGGAGTAAATTTACACACCATGCACTTTTACTCCTGGAGTAAAGGTTGGGGCACATGAACAGGGCTATAGATACGTTATGTACTTCCTATACACATATACATGTTATTAATATTCAAGCTCAGTCTAAAAGCGTATTTATCTCAGGGATCATGTGTTTGATTGGAAAGTTGCTTTAAAAAACACCGGGTTCTTAATAAATCCCTTGGTATGTGAATAAGCGCCGTTCCGTCGTGTCTTCCTTTCTATTCCAACTGATGATTGAACATCCGGCCAATCCAATAAATTTAGATCTTCTCTAATCGTCATTTTTTTTAAAAACCCAATATCAGGAAGCTGTCCTGTGTGGTTCCAGATAAAAGTTTGACAGAAATTATTTTGTGACAAATTTGTCTATGTTTAAATATTCTAAGTTGCGTCAAACCGGAACGTGACATGCTGCAGATTGAAAACTGTGTTACACGATACAGTTCTCCATACTGATGCTCTGTGCCAAATATCAGGAAGCTGGCCTGTGTGGTTCCTGAGAAAAATGTGACAAATTAGTCCATGTTAAAAATATTCTAAGTTGCGTCAAACCGGAACTTGACATGCTGCAGATTGAAAACTGTGTTACACGATACAGTTCTCCATACTGATGCTCTGTGCCAGGAAGCTGGCCTGTGTGGTTCCTGAGAAAAATGTGACAGAAATTTGTCCATGTTAAAAATATTCTACGTTGCTTCAAACAGGAAGTTGACATGCGGCATATTGGAAACTGCATTACACGATAGTTCTCCCTAGTGATGCTCTGTGCCAAATATTAGGAAGCTGCCCGGTGTGGTTCCTGAGAAAGTTTGTGACGCCGACGACGATGCCAGATGACTCATAGTGAGCCCTATATGTCGCCCTATATAACGCAGGCAGGCGACACAATAAAATTTAAATAGCTCCATTCCCTCATTAACTTTAATATATGGATCCCATGATTCTTATTTGATTTAATAATTGGGCTACGATTTTGTTAATTTCATGTCTTTCAAAAAAAAATTCCAACTTTTTACAGTAAACAAAAATTTTAAGTACAAAATTTAATAGCATGAGAATTGTTTTTGGCCAAGAGAGATCATCTAATTTCATTAATGTCAGACGTGCTTTTGTGACATCAATAAAGCAAACAAATCCTGCTTTGCAGAATTGTGAAGCCGTCAACATATACAGGTTTAACAGAATTAATAAGAGGCCCACAGGCCTTAACGGTCACCCGAGTATCATAGCCAACACAGGGAGTCTCATATTTGCATTTCTAAGTCTCAATATGGAGTTTTTTTATTCACATGTTATCTTTCAAAATATGCATATGATTCCTACTCATAGACACAAGAAGAGTATCCTTTCAATCTCACAAAGGGTGTTGTTAACCATTCAAAAATTTTAAATGAAAATCATATTGCTACATATTGCTAAGTTTGGCCCCGCCCTGGGGTCAGAATCCCTACCCTGGGAATCACAAAACTTTGGTAGAGGCCTTCTTGCTCTACATCACTACGTATTTAGTTTCTCTTAGACATGTGTGGTTGTAGAAAAGATTTTATAAAATTGGTCACTTTTTGCCCCGCCCCCAACGCCAAATGGATGCAAGAGGCCTGAAAATTACAATTTATGAGCCCTTTGTCCAAAAGATGCTTCATACTAAATTTGAATAAGATTATCAAGAAGTTAAACATGTTCAATTGTGAACACATTTCATAACTGACCATTTTGGCCCCACCCTAATACCAAAAACACCTACCCCTAGGATCATAAAATTTACAACTTTGATAAAAGAATCCCTACTCATTCAAGATATCCATTTAGCTTCACATTAATATCAGATGCTTTTCAAATGTTTTACACATAAACACTATGTACTAAGTTTGGCCCCGCTCTGGGGTCAGAACCCCTACCCCGGGGATCACAAAATTTACAATTTTGGTAGAGGCCTTCCTGTCCTACATCACTATGAATTTAGTTTCTCTCAGATATGTGCGGTTGTAGAGAAGATTTTTTTTAAAAGTGGTCACTCTTTGCCCCTCCCCCAAAGCTCCTGGGGTGCAAGAGACCTGAAATTTACAACATATGTGCCCCTTGTCCCAAAGATGCTTCATTACAAATTTGACAAGAATTGGACTGGTAGTTATCAAGAAGAAGTTAAAAATGACCAATTGTTAACGCACGAAGGACGAGGACGGACGAAGACCAATTGCAATACGTCACCTGAGTTACCTAAAAATCAATAAAAATAGCCAGTTGTTTACTCTAGTTGTCCATCCAAAGTGTTTTAATTGTGGAAGATGCATGTGTTCTGTACTTCCAACCTAACAATGTTTAGAAATGTACTTTGTGCTAGTTTCTCCAGGTATACCTATTCACTAGTCACTGCCAAACATGTATAGTGATTTTATCAGTAGACAAAAAGCCCTGTTCATGTGTCCAACCTTTACTCCAGGAGTAAATTTGCATGGCGTCTAAATGTACTCCCACATGTACAAGCAAATTTGCTATACATTCACATGGAATTCATGATGGTTCTAGACAACTACGTCTTAGTAGACAAAGCCATTTTATTTGAGTACAAATTAAATTATTGGTTTGCTGAGAGAAAAAGTGCCAGTAAACCAAAGTTACGAGTATGTTGGACAGAAATTGTGAAAAAAATTTAATGATCAGCAATGGATTAAAAAATTAAAGAACGAGGAAAGAAACGTTTACATATATATGCAACAAATTCATTTTGTCACTTGCGACAAAGGGGGATCGAGTTATCAATACTCCTGTGGAAGTAGACCATAAAGTTGTTATGTAGTAAATTTACTATGCGTTCATGTGCCACATTGCATAGCGTGTAAATTTACACATATGTAAATTACCTCTCCATTCAGTGCAACTTATTGGTGACGTCCCCATATGAGTGAAATATTCTCAGTGGGACGTAAAACAATAAATAATCAATCAATCAATCAATCTGCGCAAATTTACTTAACATGCAAATTTACTTACGTGTGCAAACGCGTTCATGTGCCATATTTGCACACCTAAGTAAATTTACATACCTATGTATTTTTACTCACGTATGCAAATCTTGCCATATGAACGGGGCTTTTAAAGTATACAGTTTCCTACAACCCTACATTGTAAAACAGCACCATGTGTTACTTTTTGTCCATATCTTAAATACAAGATCAGAGTGAAATTGTACCTGCATTTCAGACTACCGGTATTTTAAAATTATCGCGGAGATCCCACTTTCGCTAATCATGACAAGTGTGTATATGCTGCATTTTAAGTACAAAAAAGTCAAATTAGTGTCTGTTTTAATAATATAAACTTATAAAACGTGTTTTCTACTGGGACTCACCAAAAGTCCTCGCTAGATGGCGAAAAATAACCAAGCTTTGAGTAATTTGCTCTCTGTCTATCTCAAGAACTGGTAATGATCCACCAGGAGTTTCTAAAGAAAAGAAAACAAAAATATTCTAAAAAACACTGCACACAAATGGTAAAGCGTACTGGCTGTATACCAGACATAAATAATTTGGATTTTTCAGTACGCCTATTCAAAGAATTTAAGTGATAGAGTTTGAGAAAAAAAAATTAAAATAAAAACAATCGATTTCGTACTAACTTGGTTTAAGAGCTGGCCAATCTTCTCGCTGCAGACGGCGGTCCTCAAAGGGGATCCCTGCGACTGCAAAGAGCATTCTTGCGGGCTCCCCACGCGCACGAAAGTCAAAGTAGGTAAACACGTATTTTGGCATTGTTATGATGTCTAGTTCCAGTCAACTTAAGAGATGCCGGTCACAGTTGGCTTTAAATATAAGGCACTTGTGTGTTCTGAAAAATGACATTAAAACTACCCAATAACTGTCGCTGGCTATATGCTTCAATGTTCTAAAAAATGACATTAAAACTACCTATTGACTGTCGCTGGTTATTTGCTTCGGTGAATCTTTGTCAATATTGCACATAAGCTGGCTATAGATCTATTGATAATCCCACTGAAAGAGTTTCTGTAAGCTGAAATTTCGAAATAGGAAGTAAAGTTCGGAGTTCTTGTGATAAATATCAATTGCTAGTAAAATTGTTGTAGTAAAACATATAAATAACGTACTTGTTAGTATGAAAGTATTACACAATTCTGTTAAATCAAAATATCATTTCACTATGCTATTCAAATTACTTTAGACATGTAAGCATATAGCGGATTTAATATCGTAACCGCAGTGTTTATGCAAAATGTTGGAGAGATAAGGGCACTGCTTGCTTCCCAGAGAAAGAAACTTCGCAATAATTGTATGATCGCATTATATGTTTCATCATTGCATACGAGATACTGTAATAAAAATCTTGTAAACAATAATTCATAGAAAATTCACCTTCAACACACACAGCCTAGCAATATGAGATTCTGAGGTAATTTGAAATATCAAATACTTGTATTTTACATATGTGTGATACCTACATTGCAGGCTACTCGTCAGCTTTCGAGATGAGTTTAGTCAGATCTGTTTATATCAATAGCATCAATTACAGTTGAGTTTTTTTTTAAAAACATATTTGAATTATGCAGCAATGCTAAAAATACAACAAGGCAGAGAACAATCGCGCACAAATTCGAATAAAAAGGATGATTTGCGGAGGACTATATTTTGTGGTGGAATGAATCTTCGTAAAAATCTTCAGTTTTTATTCAATCTATTTCAGATTTGTGAGTTGTAGTTCAAAAGAACAAACACTGGCAAACGTGTATATTGATAAAAAGCAGCATGTTTTTTTTATTTTGTTTTAGTTTAGGTGTTTTTTTTTATTTGTTGGGTTTTTTTTTGGGGGGGGGCTTTAAGTCGAGAAACATTTTTCAAAGTCGAGGTAAGCCATTCTGGAAGATAAAGCATTGTAATGACCAAATAATACGCCTGGAAGTATTGGCCATTGAAGACAGGGCAACCCAAGAAAACTTGCGTATGGATTGAACAGTTGAGAGGAGATATGGGATAAACTTTCAACTCCGTGAACACCAAACGTCTTGAAGAAGGCAGAGAAGCCAATTAATTTTAGTTGACAGACGTCCTAGAAACCTGTGGACTCATCAAATTTTATGAGGGTATTCCCTCGCTTGGGTTAATTTCAAATCCACTGACACATCTGGAAAAACAGAAAGTAACAGTTTACCAAAAGTAGCGACAGTGATGGAACAGAAAAAAATTGAATGATCAAGAAAAGAATCAATTCCGTTAAGGATCCATGGAAACCTAATTCATTCATTTTTGCCCGAGTGCTTATGGAAGTGACAAATAAACACCCGATTAGAGGGTTGTGGCACTCTTGGTACCACTGTACCACTGCGTTGAAAAAGTGGGATTGTCAAGATCAGCAAAGAGAATTGTTCGCCAGTGGCGTTAGCCAGGGACTTATTCAAGTGTGCTTAGCGGCGAATAGTTATTGTGAACCGCTTGAGTCCAAGTGGACCCCCCCCTTCCCCGCCCCCTGCAGTAAACGATTTTAAAATGGAATTTGAGCATATATATTTTGAAGCCATTTTCCAGAGTCAGGGGCGGATCCAGGAATTCTGGTTTTAGGGGGGGGCGTGGATTTTTTTTTTCAGAGGAGGGGTCTTAGGTGCGCCTTAAGGGCCGCCCAGTGGGTCCAGGCAAGCTTCCCTTGAATATTAGTTGATTTTAAGAGTAAAATTAACCATATAATTTAGCCCTCATTAGGTGAAGTTACACCCTCTCCAGTAGGCCGTAACCAGGAAATTTCCACTTTGGGGGTGGTGAGTGTGCTACAAGACTAGGGTTTATAGGATTTAAAGGCCTGCTAGTTCAGGTCCCACCAGTCTGGTCAGGAATAACCTGGTAGGGGGTCCAGTGGGCGAACCCCCGGAAGCTAAAAATCAGAAAAATGATTTAGCATTTCTCATTGCGTCTGGGGATGGTGCTTTTAAAACCCCTAGATTGGATTCCAGGATGGGCCTGGTAGGGAGCCAGGGGGCGTAAGCTCACCGGAAAGCTTGAGAATCGAAATTTTAGCATTTCATTTGCGTCTGGGGGGTGTTTTAGGCCCCTAGAGGATTCAGAATGGCCTCTGGTTTAGAGGGGTCCAGGGGACGAAGCCCCCGAAGGCCGAGGTTTTTAGCATCTTCAGTTTTAAAATGGGGGGTGCACTGGGAACCCAGGGGCACCCCTGGTTACAGCCTTGCTTTCTTACCAAGCTAAGGACAGGCAGGTAAATTATATTGACCGAATATCTTGCACATGATAAATGTCGTATATATATCCCGAGTACCCTTAATTCGTTGAAAATTTTAGTCACGCCCTCTAAATCCGCCCAGTGTATCGTGCGCGCTGCCGCCTCTCTCTCTTTATCCCTTCCATTCACATATCTTCTCTCTCTCTCTCTCTTTTTTTCCTTTTTTTTTTAGGGGGGGGGGCGTACGCCCGGTACGCCTTTTCCTTGAATCCGCGCCTGAGAGTCCGAAATACTTTTTTGCGTCAGAGATAATGAAGCGTCGGACATTAACATTTTGTAGTGTTGGGCAAAGCTGTTTTATTCAAATTTGATAAAATGTGACTCAAATCCAGAAATCAAACTTATGAAACAAAAAATTTCATATGCTTTCTTTTGAAATCCACATATTAATACGTAATATATTTAGCAAAATTTAATAAATATAAAGATGTGGGTGGGCGAGGGACGAACTTTTGCGGTAGCCCAATACAACCAAACATTTTAATCAATGCCTTAGTTTAAGCACTTTTCATGAAGCACCATCGAGAAAGTAACACAAGCTCTAATTATTTATATTATGATTTTTTTGTTGATTTTTTCGGAATAATTGAAAAAGTGTTTCTTCGCAAAAATGAAACACTGCCCAAACCGGGTACATGATACGCCCGATTATATATATAAACTATCGTCAGCAATTCCCCTTTGTAATATATATGCACATCTCCATATATATGTTTTGATCCTTCTTCGTTACCATGATTCGTCAAAATCACCCCAAGGGTCTAGGAAGAAGTTGCGAAGACAATGTGAAGGGATGGACGGACGACAGCGGTTATAAGCATAATACGCCCCTTTTTATGCGGGCGTTTATAAAAAGAGATTCTAAGGGTCCAAATATAATTTGATGTACCATGTAATATATTAAATTTTTTGGTGTGTGAAGCGGTCTAAAAGACTTAAGATATACAGTCCGCTTTTTTTTAAAATAATGATATGAAAAATGTTATTTGTTGATTATTTTTAAACCATGGATAAAATCTTCAAAAAACATATCACTTACAAAAAGGATATGTCAGAGAAATATATTTTAAAAAGAAATTGAAATGAAATAGCCAACATTCATGCTAAAATACTGTTTAAATACATTTAATAAAAAATATTCCCGTAAAAAACTACCGTGGAGCGACAGATAGTTGTTTTTATGCCCCGCCATTAAGTGCCGGTGGCATAAGTGTTACCCTGTTTCCGTCATTCCGTCTCTCTGCAACTGTTGCACACATTCAACTCAAATTCTGGTATATGGATATGCAGGTCAAGTTCGAGTTGGTCTTGTCCGATGATTTTTACAGGGTTAGCCCTCTTGAACTTAGAAAAAAAATCAGAAATTTTTCGTTTTCCGTTCATTATCTCTGCAATGGTTGCAAACATTCAACTCCAAATTTGGTATATGGATACGTCACAAAATATGCAGGTCAAGTTCGAATTTTGGTTCATGGTCTGATTTGATTTTGACAGAGGGATCAGCCCTCTTAGAACCTTGAAATTCCGTTTCCGTTTCATTATCTTCTGCAACGGTTTGCACACATTTCAACTCAATTTGATATTATGGATACGCCACAGTTCATGCAATATTGAAACAACTCTTCAATTTCCACCCTGACGAATTTCTTCCAATTATAACTTCACTGTAGGCGGGGGCATTTCGTGTCGCAGCCCCGACACATTCTAGTTTATGAAATGTAATTTATATTTCGTAAGTACCTGTCTGAAACATCTATACTAAAGCACTTTTCTGTGACTAAATTATTCATCAAGATAAATGAAGAGAAACATGGACCGACAGTACACTTTTTGAATGACATATTGCGTATTTCTTTACCAAAATGCTTGATTCTTAAAAACGTTCTTCAAAAGGACAAATCACAAATCCAAAAGAATATTTGACCCGTGGGATTCCGGGTTAGAATAGGTCCTTCAGCATCCCTTTGCGTGTTTCTAAGAGGACTTGAATTGGGGCGGTCATTCGGATGAACCGGTAAAAACCGAGGTCCCGTGTCACAGTAAGCTGTGGCAGCGATAAAAGATCCCGTCCCTGCTCAAAGCCCTGAGTGCGAGCCCGCGTCTAAATTTTGCAGCCCTTCACCGGCCATTCGGCTCCTTCCAATTGAGTGAAAATATCTCGGTGGGGACGTTTAAAACAATAAATAATCAATCAATCACCAAAAGAAAATTTTTTAAAAAAATGCGGCCAAAAATGATGTGCGATCTTGCAGCATCCAAGCATACTATGTAAGCTCGCCACTGTTTAAAAAAGGGCACAACTCAATAAGATCATGGTTTGAACAACCAGCAAGAACAAGAGGCAGAAAGAAGATTAGCTTACTTTTGCTATTTGAAATGAGTGGGGAAAGAATGACGTACCCATGCAACACCAAACGTGATGAAAAGAAAATTTAGTGAGCCACGTGTTTTGCCACTGACAGAGGTATTGTCAAACCTTCGTGAGTTTTGTTGATTAAGGGGACGATGGGAGGAATCCATTGGAAAGTCGCGGCATTGCTGTGAACGAGCCTTCAGGTTTTGCAAGTGTCATCCGTTAGGATTCGCCCATTTCGTCGCCTCTCTTAACAAAAATGAAAAGAGGAAAAATATTTTATCTTAGTGAATCAGCCATTCAAAAAAATTAATTTTTGGAAACTTTCCACCCTGGTTTTCCTACAACACATATTTACTCTGAAGTATGATTATTAAAGCAATGCTGGGTTCCTCATTGACAATATCTTTTAGTTTTTGCAATCAGGTCTTTCAACAGTCTGTTTGAATTCCAATGGCACGAATTGTGCTCCTTTGTTAGCTGACCTGTTTTTATAATTTCTTATTGCTTGTCTGAATGTGTTTCACAACCATTGTTAGGCCGTTTATTCACACACTTGATTTGACTACGGATGTTCCGTCACCTGTTTCAAGACTACTGGCTCACAAGCGGTGTTGATCGGTTCACAGGGGATGCTGTAGTTCTCCTAGGACCTGATCCCCACCTCTGTATGTCCAGGGCTCGAGTTTGCCAAACTCTTGTTTTTGTATTTCTATTTAAGACTTACGAGGTTGATCACTGTTCGTTATCTTTGCCTTTACATTCTTATGAGGCAGAAATTCATTCATAAGCTCTCCATTGAAAAGAAAATGTAGCGGTAGACCTTTAATTCAACATTTTCGATATACTGACGACGTTTATCTATCGTTTAATAGATGATTTCCCATCATATGTCGCTTCCTATATATCCCAGCAAACTAGAAATAAAGGACCACCCACAGTCTTTACATTCTGCTTCGTACTTTGGTTATTTTATTTTCAGCTTCTCCATCGTCAATCTTCCGAATTTATGTAGCAATATTCCACATCACCTGCATTATGGGGGTCCGGTTAGAATATGTCCCCATCATCCCCCATTGCGTGTCGTAAGTGCGAAAAACCGAGGTCCCGTGTGCACAGGGTGTGGCTACTTATGATTCCTAACCTGCTCAAAGGCTCGAAGTGCTTAGCCACGGCCTAAATTATTGCAGCCCTTAACCGGCATTAGGTGGACGTTTCCATATTGAGTGAAATATTTGCGAGTGGGGACGTAAAACAATAAATTAATTGAATCAATTCAATCACCTTGCATATGGTTGTGTATATCTCTCAACTTATTTCATACGCAGAAGCTTGTTCTGACGTAAATGTATCAGTTTTTTGATCGAGGACAAGTATGTTGCGGGGTTTCAACGATCAAAACGTATGCATTCGTAAAATTTTATGGCTTATAACCAATTAGTTTACCAGATGACCTACTCATTGAGTCATTTATGATGGCCTCTGATGTGTTTCATAGCCATTGTTAGCCGTTTTTCACACCACTGATGGTACGTTGAGGATCCGGGTTAAGAAATAGGTCCTCAACATCCCTTGCATGTCGTCAACAGGCGACTCATTGGTCGGGTTCCTTCGGGATGAGACCGAAAAATACTGAAGGGCCACCGTGTCCACAGTAGGTGTCGCACGATAAACGACCCCTCCCTGATTAAAGGCCCTGAAGTGCCGAGCACTAGGCCTAATCAGCGTCAGTCCGGTCATTACTAAAATAAGTATGAAAATTATCTTTAGAAATGACAATCATCGGTTAAAGTACCCGTATGTCATGCAAACTCTGCTAATTATCCGATTAGTATGCACAGCATTTCTATTTGTTTTATATTAAACTGCATTGGATACTTTTATCAAATATGACGATAAATCTGAAGAGAATAAACATAACTAACAGCCAAACAGTTAGACACCGGCAGCGCAGTATTCTATTTATTTAGCTCGATGTGAAATGTCCTACATTGACCTTCGCGATGGACGCTAGGTGCTTGGGTTCAGTGAGGGAACTCGTAATTTTTCTGAGTTATTTTGGGTCCTATACAAACAATTTGGTTCCACATACATTAGAGTGAGATTTCAACATAAAATAGATTACTTGAATATTGATTTGCTGATCGTAGATAGGAGGGGGGGGGGCGGGCGGGGGGGGGGGTCCTAGCATGTGAATCTATGGGTGTAAAGTAACGATAAAGAAATAAAGTTTGAAAGAAAGTAATTGTTCTCTATTTTATTCCTTATGATAAGATTACATTATTTATTTTATTACTATTTTACCGCAATGAGCCAATGTTCTGATATTAGTGTTATGTTTTGAAGCATTTACTATAGCTTATTTACATATATTTATATTTTTTGTAATTGGTAATTTCATTTGGAATGGTTACATTTGGTATGTTTGTAAATATAATTACAGTATCAAACAATATTTAATCCATGCTTAAGCACGTGTCTATACAGTTATTCCTTTTCAGTGGGAGTATCGATCGACCCGATTTGATACCTGCTATGACCCGTGCGGGGTCCGGGTTAGAATAGGATCCCCAGGCATCCCTTTTGCGTGTCCTAAGAGGCAGAAAAAAAACCGAGGCCCCCGATATACAAACCCAGCATGGCTCGGCGTGGCACATGGCACATAAGAATCCCTCCCTGCTGAAAGGCCCCTAGTGTGAGTATAGGCCTAATTTAGCAGACCTTTCCACCGGCATTGGTGACGTTCTCCATTCTCGGTGGGACGTAAAACGAATTAAATAATGAACCCAAATCCAATGATAAACCCGCTGTGCAGTGTGTAGGCCTAACATTATGTTCTGTAATTATACCCCCGCCTCCAAGGATGAGGGGGTAATTTGTTTTACCCTTGTCCGTCCGTCCACCTTTTTCGTCACATAATTCTCAGCAACTATTATATCACAGGGCTACTGATATTCGTTGCATGACCTTTATAAAGGTATTGATAGTATCGTGGGATGATTTTCAGATTCATCGGACATCTACTTCCTGTTTGCCGAGAACTTTAAAATTTTTCACAAATTATACCCATTAAATACAACATTTTCCGTACACATAATTCTCCAGCAACTAATGTATCACAGCTACTGCAATTTTGCCTGAACGCTTTATCATAGGCTATGATGTGTGGGATACATTTCAGATTCATCAGGACATCTACTTCCTGTTTGCCGAGAACATAGAATTTTTCACATAGCAGTACCCATATTACAACAGATTTTTTCGTTAAACATAATTCTCAGCAACTATGTATCACAAGGTACTGATATTTTGCGTTTGACAGCTTTATATAGGTATTGTGTATCGTGGGATGCATTTCAGATTCATTGACAACTAACTCCTGTTTGCCGAGGATGCAATTTCTATTGACGTTTTTTAATAGGCTTAGAGCGGGGCTATCAACTAGTGAGCATTGGCTCACAGAATTTTCTTGTTCGAAACCCGGCCCCCTGAATTCTAAATAGCAACCAAGTGCTGAGCCATTATAACTGGGCCAATCGCATTGCTGAGACCGCATCTACCATAAAAGGGGGGGGGGGCAAGTTCCCCCCTCCTCACAGTACCCTATTGTGGCCCTCATCACCCCGGGGGTGCATGATTTGAATATTTCATCTGCAGTTGATATATCATTTCTTCAAAATTTTTTGAAAAATGTTGATCTATTGAATTTAAAACAACTTTATCAGCCTTTGTAATAATAACAAAAAGGCCCATGGGTCACATCGCCTCAACTGAGTGACCTTGGCCCTTCGCACCTCTAATAATCAGGAAGCTTTAAGGTAACATGTTGTATATTTGGTCTTGAGAAGATTTTTAATTATATTCTAAATGTAAAACTGTGATCCCCTATTGCTGGCCCCACCATACCCCTGGGGATTCATGAATCTATTACAAACTTGAAAGTTCCACTCCGGCTATATAGGCAAGCCTTTGTCGAATAAATTTCCAAGCCTTTCCTGGTCAGTGCGTTCTTGAGAAGATTTTTGATTGATTTCCCCTATATAATCTATATGTAAAACTTTTGATCCCCTAATTGTGGCCCCATCATTACCCCCGGGGGTGCATGATTTGAAACAAAATTTGAATATGCCACCTTATTATCAGGAAGCTTCCATATAAATCTCAGCTTTCTGGCCATGATTCTTAGAGAAGGATTTTTTAAAGGATTCTTTCCTATATACTTTGACCCCCTATTGTGGCCCCATCCGTTACCCCCGGGGGTCATGATTATGAACAAACTTCAAATCTCCACTACTATCAGAAGCTTCCATATAAATTTCAGCTTTCCTTGGCCCAGTGTTCTTGAGAGGAAAGATTTTTGCCCTATATAATCAGATGTAAAACTTTTATCTTCCTATTGTGGGCCCATTACCCCCTAGGGGTCATGTTGAATAAACTTGAATCTCCTCTATATCAGGAAGCTTCCATATCAATCTCAGTATTCTGGGCCCCAGTGGTTCTTGAAAAGAAGATTTTTTAAAGATTTTTGCCTATAATAATCATAATGTAAAACTCTTCATCCCACTATTTGTTGCCCCACGTTACCCCGGGGGGTTCATGATATTTGAACAAACTTGAATTTCCTCATATCAGGAATCGGTGTGATAATATGGTGTTGTTATATCTCGGCAGTGATTTCCGATACGCAAGAAGCATGCTATGCGTATGCGGATTTTTAAAGCGAGGCCAACTCTGTAACAAAAAAAAGTTGAAGTTGCAGGTTATAAACGAATTCTGTAAATAAAGTATCATTCGCAAATTACTACGGTCGTTATAATGACCTTGTTTCGATTACAAAATGTATCACTAAGTCATATGTGACTATTTGTTTCATACCCCTTGTTTTTAGACTGTCATTTTCCACTAGATTTGACTACGGGTAATCCCGTTACTTTATTTCGGACTTACGGCTCACGGCGGTGTGACCGGTCAGCAGAGGATGCTTACTCTCCATGGCACCCAGATTCTGCACTTCGCTTTTTGTCGAAGTTCCGTTGTGCCCGAACACTCGATTTTGTATGTTTTTTTGGACATATACATGTAATTACGTTTAAACTTTTGTTACTTTCGCCATTTTATTGTAAAATTTTGATCCCTATGTGCCCCATCGTTACTCCCGGGGTTCATGATTTGAACAAACATTGAATCTCCTCTATATCAGGAATGCTTCCATATGAATCTCAGCTTTCCTGGGCCCAGTGGTTCTTGAGAAGAGATTTTTAAAGATTTCCCTATATTATCATATGTAAACTTTGATCCCCTATTGTGGCCCATTGTACCCCGGGGTCAATTGACCCTATGAGCAAAACGTTGATCTCCCTATATCAAGGAAGCTTCCATATAAATTTCAGCTTTCCTGGCCTCAGTCGTCCTGTGAGAGATTTTTAATGACACCACCCTATCTTTGCATTTTCGTGATAATCCCCTTTGAAGACGGCCCTGCGTCCTTCATTGAACAAACTTGATCCCCTTCATCCAAGGATGATTTCGTTACAGTTTGGTGAATCTTTTGGCCCAGTGGTTCTGAGAAGAAGTCGATATGATTTGATTGATTATTTAATGTTTTACGCCGTTTTGCGCAATCTTCAGCCATTTCACGGCGGTTAACGGACTACAACTGTCTGGTTTTGACAGTGTTGAAGTTTCCCTGACGCCCTCAGTGAGCCTACTCTTTTCGAACATCAGGAAACATCTTTTGCGTGCAAGGGGTTGTGATCCTTTTGACACGGCACTTTTAACGTCCCATCCGACGGACATAAAAGTTAAAACGTGTAAAAGTAAAACCAAAGTTGTGTTACATAACAGTTGTACATTGTATATTAAATATTTCAATTTTTGTGTAAATACCACATTTCTTTGTAAAAAATTGTATTTACTATGACAGTCAATTCTAGTAAAAGCTCCTTCATTGTTTAAACAGCACCAAAAAGGCTGTTCGGTTGTAGAGCGAAAAAATCGCTACATTCCAACAAGAATGTGTTGTATAGTTAAAAGGACAGTCACAGATTACACTCAGGTTGAAATTCTCTGTATAAGTTGAAGTAAGAATGGTTGCAATTTTAGTATGTCCAATACGTAATCGTGAAATGAATACGGTCATTCTGACTCCTTGGTATTTATTGTACTCGGCTTGTTTACTTTTGTTCTGAAATAGAGTAAAGTGTACTTGTCGTTCGACCCAAGAAATCCAACTATATCTTGCCAAGAGAAATTTACATTTACAGTTTTTTCTAAAGGTATTTTACAATCGTGTAGGGAATTTTATTTGTGAACTATGAGTTATCGTAATTGAGTGCATCTTTGCCTCTATAATGTCCTGTCTTTGGTGTTTGCCAGGATACCATGTGACTTGGAATCCAGCAGGAATTCAATTATTTACCTTGTTTACTTAGAGATAAATGCTGGTTTAATATATCTAAAATGTATGGAATGATCAATTTTCATGTTGCTTATTGACTGCATAGACAAAGAGATTAGAAGAGTCTGAAATATGTTAAAAATGTTTTTCATTGGAAAATTTAATTCTCAAAAGCGAGTGAAATAGGCCTTGCTTCGGGCTGTAAATTTGTTTCCCTTCGTTTGGAAGTTCTATGTCAGAGAACACATTTCATGTTCTATTTTACTGCAGCGGCCAGCGACTATTATTTTGGTTCTTTTATCCGTCTGATAAATATCAATCGTAATGAATGTTGTGGCCTGTTTTATTTCGAAGAATATTTTGTTTGAAAAACAGCGGATTGTTTTAGGATTGTTCTTATATTTCAGAAGTGACGTGTCTACCTTAGGTTTTATTAATTTCATGGCTGGTATTTCAGAGAAGTGAGTGTTTTACAAATATCAAAGGTAAGTCAGAATCCCCGTAATGTGTTTTTTAAAACTCGTAAACCAATGATTTAATACATTTCTTGTTTTTTGTCATAGGTATCTTCAAACTTGCGGATGGAAGGCGCAGTCAAAAGCAGGTGTCGGTGTTAGCTTGTTAATTTAAGTATATATGCAAAGGAGTTATTCTTAACGTAGATCTAGAGGTGGTTTCGTTTTGCCTCGACATACAACTGTCTACAGGGAAGTTCGAAAAGCTCCTGAGCACAATCGGAGACCTTGGTGATGGATTGCATCGAGAGCTTTTATATATTGAGTTCTTGCCGCTCCATCTACATACAGCCGTAGTCTACGTTTAAACCTGAATCAAGAGCGATAACAGGTGTGGAGGAGAGTAGTTTTATCTTCGCTCCCCCATTTTGGTGTTTGCTACCCCCACTTTTATTATATCAAGAGCATTTTGAACATTTTTTCTTTTGAGCATGGCCTATATGAGGTTGAACGAAAGTTATTATCGGAAAATTGACACCTAAGAAACTTAAACCTCTTTACAACTTTAATTGGAGTTCCATATAATAAATATATACGGTTACAATTTTTATGCACCAGTGCGCATTTCGACAGATTATGTCTCTTCAGTGATGCTCAAACCGAAATGTTGGAAATCCGAAACATGAAAGTAAAACTTATAAAGTGATTCAATGTTAGTGCCAAACAGATTGGGGCCCAAAAACTTCGAAGGATCAGAGCTTATGCCTGAGGGAGATAATCCTTAATCTTTTGATAATGAATTTCTAATTTTACCACTGCAATTAAATAATATCCGTATTATCACATCTAAAGTTTAATTGTTGATCATACGTGGTGTTTCCGTTAGAGCAGAAATTGACACACGCAGTTTAGTTCTTGGAAAATTGTTAAAACCATTTACATCAGCAAATTTTTTTTTTTTGATTTTGTTTAGACATAGCTGTAAGTTTTCGCTCAATGAATTCAGTAGTTTGGATTATTCATAACATAGAACAAGTCATCAACATATAGAACTTCCATGCAGGTCGTCTTTTATAACTTCCGCCAGGCTGTTTATTTTTATACTAAATTAATGTGACGAATAAAATACTTCCTTGAGGACGCCATTTCTTGGTTCGCAATTGTCTGAAAGTGTTGAACTAAGCGTACATTGAAATGTCTATTACTTAGGAAAAAGAAAATCTGAATGAAGTTTCGCATGATGTCCTTAAGGCCAATTTGTGAGATCTTAAAAGAACCGTATTCCACCTGTGGCTATAGTATGCCTTTTTCTAAATCAAAAAAACATATAGAGACGACATGCTCTTTTTAACAAATGACATCCTCGAATGTATGGTTTCACAGTCCTTACCTAGTCTGTCATTGTTGCTCTTCGATTTTTCCTGAAACACAGTTGTCATATCTGTTAAAACATTATTCGTTTCAACGAGAAACCATACCTAAACGTCACTTGTACATTCCGTTCCATGGTTTTACATACGCAGCTTGTTAAAGCATCGGTCGGTAATTGTTAGGATCCGATAGATCTTTCCATGTTTGTGGAATGGGAATGATGTTAGCTTGCGACCGGAAGGTGGAAAATTACCACTTTCCCAGATCATGTTAAGATTTGAGAAGAATCTTTGGTGGATTAGGAAGGTGTTTTATAATTTTGATAATGGATTTGTCCGGACCAACGGAGTATCATGAGAACTTTTCTAAAGATTTTAGTAAATTATCGATAAGTAAATGCCTTCGTTAGAACATTCATTGTTTTCAGATGTTAAAATCCAATGTTTTTGCGTTCTTCTGTACGTTTATTCGAAATAAATTTGGGTCAATTATCTGTTTGATGAGGTTTTTGAAATTGTATCAGCTATTTTGCTGATATTCTTTCTTATCTGTCGATTAGTTGATTCCCTTACTTTCCAAGATGTTGGTCTTTTTTCGCGGAGCCTTTTCCTTTTATTTCCTTGATTGCATTCCAAAACCTTATTTTGATAGGAGTGATGCCGAATTTAGACTCGAGATACAATGTTTTCAATGATTTTTCGTCTTACTTATATTTATGGTTTTCTACGAGCCTTTGCTAGATATATGCGAATTTGGTCAAATTTAAAGGAAGAGGTGATTCTATTGAAAAGTTTTCTGCCTGCATTTGCAGCTTTATTGCATCTCCTGGCATTCCTCTGTAAACCATGGTTTTTTGATATCTTAGTAGGATTTGCGAGGTTTTAGGTATTGCATTTATTTGCCTATCGTTAATAAAAGTTCGGTAAATTTCGAATAGGGTCTGGGTGGTTTTTTAAACTTTTCGGCAGATATATCTTGCCGACATTTAGAGCTTCGAATATGGCCAATCGGCTTTGTCGAGCTTCCAGTTTTGTACAGGATTTTTTCTGGAGGATCGTTGACTTTACATAATAGGGAAATATCGCTTCCGCACAAATCATCATGTACGGACCAGTTTAAGGTCTAAACGTAAGAGGGATCTTACTATTATTATATCAATTGAGATATGAAACCGTTGCCTGATTGAGATTAAGTGTAACCGTTCTTTAAAATACAAGATTGTTGGTTGAGATATTGGCATTCTTCAGTTTTTTTACCTTTATCTGTGACCTTTATTCACTAACCCATAGAGGGTTAGGCATTAATCACCTAAGAAGAAAGGAGTTGGAAGTTGTTTGATATTAAATCTGTAAGTTCCAGGTTTGTAGTTGATTAGCCTTGGGGGGATATAAAACAGAACAAAGATTATTGTTTTGACCAGGAAAGACGAACTGCTATTGCTTGAAGGTTTGTTTTTCAAGTTTATTGCTATGAATAAATTTGTTATTGATAGCTAATTGAGACCACCAGAGGCTCTGTCTGTTGGGAGCATTATGGTTATACATAGTAGGGTTTTTATATTTATCTTGTCGTGTCTTTTAAATGGGTTCTCTTGTAGCATAATCTCTCTCT
>CAJDSM010071347.1:0-13255 GCA_903981925.1 Ostrea lurida
CTCTAATTTCCTGAAAACGTTCACGAACATCATTACTTATTCTTACTTCACTGGTACTAAATTCAATGAGAGGATCTTGCGATTACAATTCTATATTTATGTAAATGCACCTGCTTACTATCTAAAATGTAAACATAATTAGTTAAACCACACGAAAAGCTTATCCTAGTGTTTAATCAATACCAGAGATATATTATATTTCTTATACACAGATAGACATTCTAGTGTTGACCAATTACGATGATAATGATTCGAGTTTAGAGTATATATAGCAACAAATAATATGCACTTTTCCCGATTCATAATGGATATTTTTTGACATATGATCTCCCCTTTATTGACAACTAGCGATCTGTAGCAATGTCAATATCCTTAAGTTAAACAAAGTGAGAAATGCGACTAGGTGATTCCTTGATAGCAAGGTATTATCCTACTCATATTCTCCGTAGGGCATAGAGTTGGCTATAATTCTGTGTGCTCAGTGAGAGTGATAAAAGAAAAGATGCCCTAGAGTCAGCTGGAGATGTTAAGATCACTTATTATTATAACTCAATCAACAATCCTTCACTTGTGGCACATGTCATGTAACCTTAGAAATGTGCCGTGTTCAGAAAATTGATGTGTATCATTGTTATAAAGAAGGCTTGAGAGGGTAAGACTAATTCTTGATGTTACACTGCAGCTTCTCGCAGTATTAGAGATCTCCATAATGTAGACTAGAATTCCGAATAAGATTGGTTCATATATCTTAGTACGCACAGTGATAATCATAGGTTTTTTGATCTTATAATAGTGTATATACTAAGCTCATTTTAGCGTGACGAGAATGCATACTTTGGGCCAGTAATGCACTAGCGTGGATCGATGCAAAAAATCCTTGATGGCCAGGATGTCTTGGCACAGGCGCTCCACCTCTCCAGCCATCTTGTTAGATGTGACCCAAACCATAAGAAGTGATAAGCATACCCATAAAATGGCGAACATTCTACTTGCACCATCTGTACCGTTCCGGTTGTAGATTTCAAGGACACACAATATAAGATGTCCGTAAATACAAGAGAGCGATGAACATGCCGAGTCGAATAGAGTTATTCTATCTGTGAAAAGCTTACACCTCATTCTGAGCTGAGGACAAGAAGGAATGGTGATATCTCAACACGAAGTGGTGTTGGTAACCTAAAGAGTTTCTTCGCTTGTAGAAAGAGCCAATTACCATCATATCATCATGTATATGAACCACAAAAGGGGAGTAAAAAAGCCAGTTTAACGACTGGTCTATGAGAAGAGTGAACAACGAAGAAATAATCTCAGATTCCATTTTTCATATACTAAGCGCTTCTATTAATCTCCAACCAAGAGACTTGAAGGTTTCTCTCACTTTGCTGGATTTCCGATGAATTGTTGAAAGTCATGTCATTCATAATACATATTATGTAAAAAAATGTATTATTTTTGGGTATTAATCCGTAAGAGAGAAGAAGGGAGCTCGAGCTGTCATTAGCCAGTTTTTGATTATTGGCCATGTGAGAACACGTACTAAGGTTCCTCTATATTAAATGACGGTTCATCTGAGTCCTTTAGAATTCCTACTCAGTTGTGTTACCTTCTTTCAACATCTTCTCTCAACATAAGATAATATGATAAACCTGTGATTTATCCATTATATTCTTAGTTATATTGTAAACTTCATCTTCGTAAAAATGATTGGATGTTTTGATTTACCTAATGTTAATATTAGTCTATCTCCACTACACTTAAGTATATTGTTTGTTAGAAGATTTTCTTTGGCAGCGACACGCCTATTTCTTAGTTTAGAAACACAATTCAAAAAACGATAGTACTTATTAAATGGAAATTCCTATAAAAATTATTCACAAAGTAATATCATATTAGCTCATTTCAATGTCTTTAATTTTACGCACCCTTTTCAGAGGCAGACGGGGGTGGACTAACCAATGCAATCTTAAAGCCCCTTTCTCTCTCTTATCTATCTAGTACTCCTATTCGCTCTCTCTCTCTCTCTCGTCTCTCTTCTCCTCGTCTCTCTACGTCTTCACATCTTCAACCATCCTCGTCTCTTCTCCTTCCACGTTACTATCACGCTCTATTCACTGTTGTAGGATTTCTTTTGCATGCAATTTTCAGTACTGCTCTCCTCTTCCTATTGTTAGTTGAAGTCATTTACTTTTTTCATAGTCAGATAAGGACTAGTCTTTACACGTTATACAAATGGTTTTGATATAACATTTTTTTATTTATTTACTTTATATGGTGTTGTCTGTTATCATTTTAATCGGAGCCAAATTTCATAAGAGCACCTATCAAACTGTTAAAAAATACTTAATTCGTTAATGTGTATTTCGTAAACCAAGTAAGATGGTTTCGTGTACAATAACCAGGGAATCTCAACGAGTGATAAAAACCTGGGATATAGATAACTGAGGAACTAGATCTAATTGACATTATGAGAGCATATATTTCAGTTTATATTGCTCGATGACTGCCCCGTTACAACAAGAAAGATGGAAGTGTTCAATTTGTATTCATTTATTGGTAATACGTGAGAATAAAAATCGTTGTGTAGATTCAGTTGAGTCATCAAAGCCTCAAGACATGCCACCTTCTATAAAAAGAAGGCCCGTATACCTTGAGGGATTATATGGTACTCTTTACTGGGAAGTTACGTGTCGGGAGTTAGAAATATGAGATATGTATCGATACCCCTTGCATGCCAGTATGAAAGCGAGTATCAACAACAATCAGGAGACGATACAAGACAATCATTTTATCAACTGATGGCTTAAATAATTATTAAAGCACCAAAGTGTGGCTCTATAAAAACGAAACTGCATTATATACAATTATTGACTGTGTATTACCAAAGCAGTACTGATCAGCGGTAAGGAGCAGAGAGTTATGAAATGTATCCTTTACGATCTTAAAGAACCAGTTTATCCGCTCGATACAGCTGTATTAAGATGGCTTGATTCAGTCGTGGTATTGTATAGACGCGCTGGCTGTTTTAGGCCTTCCATGGATTCTTTTCCGTATGGATATAGTGTCGATTCAAGCGTGAGATAGGAGTGCTATTCTCACACCACCGCAGACGAATTGAGGAGATTGGTCACTGCGGAAATAGACGTTACTAGAACTGATAGTAAACCATTATATCTTATTCAGAACATAATACGCCCAATTTAACACAAATTCGCATTGTTATGGAACAAGAGTCAGCGAAAAATCAGTCTAAAGAATATTGCAAGTCGTTTCAAAAGCAGTGATGATAGTATGGAACTAATAGTAGTGCGATCAAGAATTTGAACTTGTGGAAATTAAAAACACTGCACAAAGCCCTATGGTTGTTAAACAGTGCAAAAATATCTTTTCCGACGGAAGTTAAATTTTGGGAGAGATATTTCATTCTGGTTGTCTGCATACTATAGAACCTAATTAAACCGAGAATTTTACCTGAAAATACAAGAAAATTTTAGATGGTTGGGCCTAAACTACAAATATTGTGATAAAAATACAAACAAAGAGAAAGGGCAGCCATGCGGGACATTCGCACAATAAGTCTTTCCTTCATTACTACTTCGACCGAGATGACATCCGGCACAGCAGGAGATCACTTCATCCTATGTATTCGAAATTTATGGTATTGTAATTTATAATTTATCGATCACCATACGCTTAAACAATTGACTCAATTTATATTATCTTGCGGAGTTTAATATTTTCTTTATCGATAAGTTTTTATTTATTACGTGTATGGTGGACACACCTATTTTACATTCAGTGTATTTCTCATCATTAAATGCAACTGAAGGTGAAGGAGCATTTTCAAATTCCGCGTGACCTTTGAAACCTTTGGAGAACACACCTCCAGAGGACCAGTGATTTTACGCCGTCCGATAAAATTTCATACAAACAATCTGGATCAGACAGCGTATATCATTCTCTCTACTTATCTTGTAATCTTAAAATATTTGGCTTAAATGACGTAATTGATTAGTAAAACTCATAAAATAATAAAAGGTATGTTCATGAAATATTAGACCATCCAAGTCACAATTATTCAAAATGAGCTTTTATAGTTGAGAAAGTATAATAATCTACCAAAAGCATCCGTATTACTTTATGCTTAGAGATAAAAGACCTCAACACGTGATTTTCAGCTGATTTTCGGCTCTTTTCCAGTTTATTGCGCACACCAGTGCTGAAGAGCGACCCGAATTATATTTTTCAATTAAAATAAAAAAGCAGTTCTAACCATTTATAAAATATAAAATTTGAGGTTATTGAGCCTTAAGTGAATAAGCCCATTTGAATTTGCTAATTAATTGATTTTTCGCCGTCGTGAAAATCAATAATAAACAGCACCTGGCCTAAGCGCGAATCTCATACTCTATTCTAACATCACCTATACCGCGATCGTAATACGACTGCAGTATGTGAGTGTCCACAAGTATTGTTAGCCAAACTTATCCCAAGCCAGGTGCTGTAGATGCAAACTTTTGATAAACCACCGACCGATCATCCAATACACGATCTAAGAACTGCACAAAATGCTTAAAATAACTAGCTAGAACTCATATTCCGAGCGATGAGTTTATTCTTCATGTATGAAGCTGTTGGCCGTTAATGCAATTTCAATATGTCGATTTTGAGAGTTAGTTTTTTATATGCTCCCAACGAAGCAGCGTCACCGATGGTGTGTACGAACGGTAATGGACGCTGCCATAAACTGGGTGATTCCACGAGGAGCATGGTGTCTGTTGCGAAAGAGAATCGAATAGTACAGGGTGCCACTGCTACGATATCAGCACTTGTGATAATAATGCTCGGGTGTTATTAGCAAAAAGGCGCGACAAATTTTTACCTCACAATATATTATTATGTTATCTATTAACACCATATTGTAATACATGACTTTGCTTAACCTAGAGTTACGTTTTTCTACTTTAGGCAGTTGTTTTATCTTCAAAAATCCAGCAAAGAATTCCCATATCAATTACATGCTCTAAACTCGGGTAAAGAACGTTTGGATACTGAATCTCTTCACTTCGCAAACAAAAGCCACCAGCCTTATTTCATCATTCCAGAAAAAATAAAACCCAACAAAGAATAAATAGACAATAATCTCGAGAGAGGCATACTTGTAGCATTTTTTGATGTTTGAGTATTCATGCTTACAAGTGAGGAAGGGATTAAATTAGCGGAATCATGAAATCACTAAAATGGTGTTAGTAAGTTAGTGCTGTGCCACCGTAAGTATAAACCCCATTACGCCTTATATTGGTGGCGCAAAAACTTAATACAAATTGTATTTGCTTATTAGATATACATATATTCACTTTAACGCCCCGTACGAATCCGTTTTAGACAGAGAGATGTACCTTACAGACTCAAGTATAAGATTTTGCTTGTTCGATATAGGACGATCTTATTGAGAGGACGCGTCCTTCGGAGGTACAGATATTGATGCCGAAAAACCGATATATGTGTACAAAACTAGCAGGTTTGCCATAGCAGTTTAATAAATCTCTTCCTTCCTTCAAAACGAACTGCGCTACACATCTTGACACAATACGCAACTATTCACTGTCACACGTATCTTACGTTTAAATCTCAACTATTGCTCTTTATAGAGGCAATACTTAACCATATCTGTCAGAAAAGCACCCAGAGAGAATGTAGATTTGATTTTATATTCATAAGCTCCAATAACAGCTATATGTTCTCAAAATAAGCAAGCCCGTATAGCACTGTCGGAAAATGCTAAAAATGCGATTCTTTGATGCACACAGTAACATCGAAAGATGCACTGATTCCTCGCAAGATACATTTCGCACGTATATCTGTCCTGTAAGGAGAAAAAAACTGAAACTTTTAGATAGAAACTTGTTTAGATTTCTTTAGCTTGACGTAACTACCAGCAGCACTATAATGATACTCATTTAAGAGATAATACTTTGTTATCTGTATCTATTCATGCAAAACATTTGAATGAAAACCACCGAAAACCATGTTAGTGTATATTTAAGTTTTGATGTAATACTGATAATTATAGCAACTATTCGTAGTTCAAATGAGTAAACCTATGACAAACAACTTACCCACTTCTATAATCTAAAAGCATTTTGTGATAATTAATCATTTATTATTGTGCGTGAGATATGATACAAATCATATTTATGAATACAAAAAAATATTCGCATGCAAATAAGGGCCCCTTAGCGGCAAGCCAAATTTTGGATTATTATCAACCTGATTATACAGTTCATATCATAACACTCGTAAATATATCAACCCAAGAATACTATCGTCCTCTTCTGGACAATCTACAGCGCAAAAGTGAATAACCCTAGTCCATCGTTTCGTATCTGTTTTTTGGTGGAAAACGTTGAAGTTCGAAGGACGAGTCAATTCGGCAGTAAACAAATGTGTGCGTGTGTGTGATATATTTGATTATCGATCTTTGACATTTTCTAATTATCAATTCTCAACTAAGGGAGTGACGCGCATGCATAATAAATCATCAGCACTGGCGTGTGATGAAAGCGGTCGCCGTGGAAACTGCTATTTGCGATTTTACTTTCATACAATTAGAAATTATGTGGCTTTATACTCAAGGTAAAATGATGTGATATCAAATGAAAAAATGCGCAAGTGGGTATCTTTCTCTATCGCGAAAAATAGGAACAAAATCAGGGCATACTATCTATATTTTGCAACTGTTTATACCCCCCCCCCCCCGCACCACGTGCTCGTACTTGTATTCTCATTCTGGATTTTAGCCTTTTCAAAACACTTGGATATGCATTTTTTACTTACTTAACCGACCTAGTTATCGATAGTAGTGCTCAGCTGGTATACCCGCAAATTTCTATTGGCCTGTATTGATCTGAGTGAACATGCATATCGAATATTAATCAGTATATTTCGAGATTGCAAGTTGCTATAATAATTGTTTTGTCATAGGTTATCTTTGGTGAGTGCCACAAAATCAGCATGCTAATCCACAAAATATATTTAGATCACAGAAATATTTGTTTCTGCTCAGAGCAGTAAGAAATAATAAATATACAAGAAGTTCAGATTGTGAGGTCGTAGCACGGTGATCGTGCCTCGATCATGTTTAATATGTGATGCCGCGAGAGCGACAACCCACTGACCTCCGTTGGAATTCTTTACTACCGCCCCCCCCCCTCCAACTCGCTCTCTAAAATTAGCAAAGCGGATTTTTGCCTGAGCGATGATGTGCTGTTGAAGATTCGTGGCCTTTACGCGTATAATTGTACCCAGTTATTTGATCTTCTTTGTAGTTAATCTCTCTTTCTTTCTACCTCTCCTCCAAGTTCGGTATTCCTCTTTCAAGTTCTTAATTATCAAGCATTCGAACTATTGGATCTTTGAACTAAAGAGTCCTGTGAATATCGGATGGTCACCGCATTCTGAATAGGAATCCGCTCTTCTCTCTGCTCTCGCTCTCGCTCTCTCTCTCTCTCCTCTCTCTCTCTCCTCTCGTCTCTCCTCTCTCTCTCTCGTCTCTCGTCTTCTCTCTAATGTCTTAATTATGTGCCCCTAACTTATTTGAGCCCAGCACGCCACTGTAGCGGATATTCTAGTAAATCTTTGCGGATCCTGTGAGTAGTGTATATTGTTACGGGTTACAATCAGCTGTTGCCTCCTCCGCCACACAGCATTTCATTCTGGACGGCTTTTAGTGGGCTTTCAAAACGCTCAATACGCATTTTTACCAACTTATTTCCAGATTTTAATTTTGTTGAAACTGTTTCGGTCAGATTAAAAAAAACTATCATAAGAGATATTTTGTGAAATCATTCTCAAAATTTGAACTTGCAAATCAAAGAAATTCAGCAAATAATCTAATTATTTCTATAAGCCACCACAGGGATTAATATTTGAGATGAATTAGAATTTGTCCAGTAATGCGTTATTAATTGGAAATGAATGTCCCACCCCACTCTCAATCAAATTTCCTGTGTTAATATTCTTTAAATAATAGAACATTTGAATAATCAGTTTACAATTGACATACAATACGCACAACAATATTCGTATACAATAGTACTGCATTGTTTTTTGATGTATTCGTATAAACTGTGGATCACTGCAAGAGTTTTAAGTTTCTCAAAATTCAGAGTAGAGAGTGATGTACCCCCCCCCCCCCCACGTTTATATGTTTTCAGGTTAAACAACGATGAAATTAACTTAGGGTGACGTGTGACATAAGCATATATTGTCGAGAAATTTTCAATCAAAAAGAAATCGCAATAAGATATATTTTAAAATGTATAGCTTTCATTTTTATTTGAAATGCATGTTCCTGTTAACATTCACATTGAGATGTCACCATTTCAAAATATGCTGCAAATTAGACCTATGCCTTAACACGTGTGGCTTTTAGCAGTGAGAGTTCTTTTACGTGCCACACCTGCGCGACAAATCGGGTCCTCGTTTTTAAGGTCAGTCCGAAAGACCCGCGCATTCTCATTTTAAATGCTGAGCTCTTGGCGAAGGAGCAATCACTACCTTGCTGCGAGCAGGGTTCGAACTCATGACCTGACAGATCACTCTACTCATGAGCCACCGCGACCGGTTGCTTCTTTATAATGAAAAACTTAAATTTCCCTACTTATGGTAATTAATGCTAATTGATATTAAACCTTTTACATCTTTTCATTCCAAAATCGTGTATCTTCACAGTGTAAGTTTTGATTCCTCAGTGACGTTAGATAACTGAGAAACGTGCAATGTAAAAATAAAAAGATTATTGAAAACGGAATTAAAAATTGTACAACCGTGGGGGAAATCGCTCCTTTCTTTCTACTAAACTAGAACTAGATTCCAGTTCCTTCAGCCAGGATTATTTCCCTCGGCTAACGCCTCGGAAATAGTCCTGGCTTGGGGAACTGGAATCTTGCTAACTCCCTCAGTGATATACGTTTAACTGTATCAATAAGAACTCTGAGCTTCAAAAGAACAAAAGTTCTATTCAAAAGTTTACTCTTTTTGTCATTGCCACAGATAAGTCAGATTGTTTGGAGAAAATGTGCATCTTCGATTGTTATTTGTAGCATCAAAGAATGCTTGTGGCATTCCGACAGTGCAACGACTTGCTTATTTTGAGAAGCATAAGCTACGTTCTCTGGTTTCTCCCAATGTTAAATCTCTCATTAGAAATAGTTGGATCCGACGTGACGGAATAGTTGGATCAGAGTAACGATGTGTCACCGGTCAATGTATAACCGCCGAGCATAGGCCTAAAGTTTGCATTCCTTGTAACCGGCATTGCTGACGTCTCCTTATAGTGAAACCTCTTAAGCGGGACGTTAAACAATATGTCAACTAGATACTGTGAGTAAACCTCACAAAGGATATCAACCGTCACTCACATGTTTTATGCTCACTTGAATAACTGAAGCTTGAACAAAAAAACATGGCAGGGCACTAATCCATCTTTAAAAACTACAAGTTTGAATCAAGGAAAGGTTTATACAGAGGTCAATTGTATGCGAACATCCTTTCATGGTGATACACCCACTGCAAAATATAAACCATATTTTTTGACCTTCTAGTTCAAGGTCATATATAGGCCATACATGTAAATATATGCGCACAATCCTCTCTCATACACATCCTCTCATATTCATACACCATATGCTAAGACTATAAGCTTGAGCCTACGTCAAAAAACAATACGACTTATGGCCTGGACCAGAATCTGAACACACAGACCAAAACAAGAGTAATATGACACAGCGTCTTAGGGTGTAGCATCCATGTGCCAAATACAGAGCTTATAGCAAAGAACAAAGAAGTTATGCCCGGCCACTAATGCATGCTAAAAGAAACTGAATATATTTTGACCTTGAGGTCAAACGACAAGGTCATACAGAGTCATTGAATATACACTATCACGTCGTTTATCACAATCACACCATGTGGCAAATGTATAGTCTTTATAGCCTACCTCAAAGAAACAAAGACGTTATGGCCTGGACACGGAATCACCACCAGACCAGACGGATCAGACAAACCAAAATACATACATGTGATTGTATCCATTGTGTCAAATACAGATGTCTAGTGCAAAGAACAAAGAGTTATGTCCCGGACTCGAATTAGTTACAAAGAACATAATTTGAACCTTGAGTCAATCATATATAGGGTATGAATATTACGCGACACGATTCTGCATAGTGATACACCCATGTGCTAAATATCATTATTCCACCTCAAAGAACAAAAAGAAAGTTATGCCTAGACACGAATCTGCACGGACAGACAGAGTACGGACACATCGTTTATTTTGATGCGATCCATGTGCCAAATATTAGGAGGCTTATAAGCAAAGAACAAAGAAGTTTGCCCGGTCCTATCAAATGCATGTTAAAAACTTAAATGTTGACCTTGAAGTCAAAAAGACAAGGTCTACCAGAGGTCATGAAAACACGGACACGTGTGTATAGTGGAACACCCAGTGGCAAATATGCCTGTTATGTCTACCCTAAACAAAGAAGGTATGGGCCTGGACCACAAACAAATCTGCACACACAGACGGACAAACAGACACAAGAGTGATTCCTATATACCCCCCAAATTGTTTGCTGGGTTATAATTAATTCAATCAATCATATTAATTTATTGCCGTTAGACTGCCGCTACCGGACTGTTTCAGTGTATTTCTAGGTATTTTAAGGAACTGTCAATATTTTTAGAATAAACGGATACTACAGGGGCCAACCTCACAGCCTGCGGAGAAAACCGTTGCTTTCTATGTCTATCTATCTCAAACATTCCGAGTCCAAGTAACACACCATACTTTGACTTTTGACACCGTGATTACACCGTGATTACAAATTTCGGAAACGGTTATCATCACCATTTCGGAATTTTCATCGCGCCTCGTACCGGAACATATGTATTCACTTGGTCCTTTAGGATTAAAAACGATGCGCATATTTCTACTGAACTAATTGTCAACGATTTAGCCGTAGGTGCAGTTTACTTCGATGTGACAAATTACGTTGACGGACACACGGCCGGAACGGTGGTTGTCCATGTTGACCATGGCGGTGATGTGTTTGTTCGAACTGCTACCAACAATCTTGGAGACATGTAAAGTGATCTTGTCGGTAGATCTTATTTTGCTGGTTGGATGATAGATTATACGTCATCTGAAGACCTTGTCCGGCGAATGGGTTAGTCATTGTTGATCAATAAATTGCACGTACTAAAGAGATTTTTGTTTATGTATTTTATTTTAAACGGTTTTTGTGAGGTTTGCTAAAGGAGGAAGTGGAACGGTAATAATGGGTACAGGTGAATCAATGCAGTTCGAAAGCCAAAAACTTTTTTAAAGTCATAAAGTACTAATATTACAAAGGGAATGGTCAATGAAACCATATTTTATCGGAACAACCTTCCCTTCCTCAGGATGAACAAGGGGTCTGTGAGCCAGTGCTCCCTAATGATATCCCCTTCTCAACAAACAGAAAGTAGATGTCCGATGAATCTGAAAATGCTTCCAATACATAGCTTCGTACAAAATAGTAGGAGCCTGTGACATACAGTTACTGATAAATGTGTGATGGATGGACATGGATTGAACAGTATACCCCCTCTCCTTCGGAGCAGGGGTATAATAAATAGTTTATCGATAAGTTATTAATCTCTTTTAGCCTGAAAGGAATGCAAAGTCCAGAATAGGGCAAACAGAGACTCCTGAAAACATCAGGTGGTATTAAGTGTCTAAGGAAGTATAATTGTACGTATTACAAGAATACCGCTCGTGGTAGTTCAGGGGTTATAGTGTTCATTTTATTTATACACTGAGGGTCGTCAGTTCTGTNGTTAAGTGTCTAAGGAAATACAATTGTACGTATTACAAGAATACCGCTCGCGATAGTTCAGTGGTTACAGTGTTCATGTTATTTATACACTGAGGGTCGTCAGTTCTGTCAACGAGCGTACCAGGGTCACCGTAGACCGATCGCTCCATCATCAAAGACTCCGCATTCAAAAAAGAGATTCACGGTTTTTCCCCCATATTAATAACCTTTAAACCTATGTACCGTGTTAAGTTGGATTGAAACGTTTTACAATTTTTAAAACTTGATTTTGTATATATGTTTTTTGGGACTATGATTACTTTTAACGCATTGTTTACTTCGCCAATTTATATACTACCATACCCATTGTAAGTAGTATACATCCATGTCATACTCCTGCAGATTTACCTTGAATTTGGATCTATGTGATATTTAAATACGAACTTGAAGCATTCGAATGGTCAACATAAATACGGTTGACGGACCAGCATCAGATTTGCAGTGAGTTGACTCCATTATTGACCATTCTTCTTTCGATCTTCGTGCACCATTTCAAGTTCTATTTTGGGTTGTGTTCAATGTTGATATACGGCACCGCCCTTCGACCATCTAAGGTGTTGACTAAAACGTTTATATGACTTCTTATCAATTTTATACTTTATTTATCTTCCACACACCAGAGTCAAATTGGGCGGTTTCTTCCTGGGCTAAAACCGAAAGTACACTGTGTTTCAAACGGAAATACGTCACCAGGTTATGGTATGAACGAACGTTTCGTTCTTCCTCCTCGTTATAATATAATGTCGCTTTTTTATTGGTTTAATTGCGCCACGTGACTGTCGTCCAAATCTCCATGTAAGGCAGGCAAAAATCTATGTACGACAATATGGCAGGGTCACTAATCTAATCTTAAAAAACAAATGGTGTTTTTACGGTGTTACCTTATCCCTGTCTAGGACCTCGTTCGTAATCCAAAATTGAAGTAGCTGCCCTTTGATTGACGTCATGTTGTGTCTGCAACTAATGTAAACAATTAGGTCAGCCAAATTATTTCAAACTTCCGGCTGGGGGAAGTGGGAAAAGAAACAATTAGACCTCAACAGTAAAAAAGATACAATAAGGGTTAACAAGAGCACAGCAAATATATTCAAGGAATGTTTAATTGTTAGAGTGACAACATCGAAGAGCTTCACACGATTAAATTGGACGAAACGCTGCCCGGGCCTTTTGACATGGACTTGCGACGAAAGGACATAGGTCAAAACTAATGAACACAATGAAGGATGTGCTTATTCTTTGAAAGAATTATACGTATCACAAAATGTACTTTTGTGCAGTTAATGAAATTATTTTGGTAAAGTCAGTATCTTTATTATCATGATTTGTATCCGGAAGGG
>CAJDSM010071347.1:13280-48978 GCA_903981925.1 Ostrea lurida
GAATAGTGGAAGAGTGGCAAGAAAATTGAAATTCCTCCATTTTCCCTGATTGGCTTGCTATATAAACCGGTCTAAAAATGTTAGGAAAAAACACACAGGCGACGACAGAAGAAGACAATTGATTAGGTCAGCTGAGTAAATTAAAAAAAAAAAACTGAATAAGAATAACAACACACACACACAAAGACAAAAACCACCAAAACCCAATGAACAAACAACAATTACACTTCCTAAACAATATGATTATGTGACATATTTGTAGAATTTGTCTAATTCAATTTCTTCCACCTACTTGCTTTTAAAAAGATACTAAGTTTCATGTTCAGCAGTGATTAATCAATGTGATTCGTTTATTTGTTACTTAGATATCATCTCACTGGATAATTTTAAGTACAACGGTATTTTGCTGAAAATTTTGAAGATATCTATTTGTAGGGTAAAGTTAGATGGTGACTTAAATTGAAAGGGTGCAAAAGGAGGATAAAACAATTGATTGCTTATTTAGTAGCGTGTCTTAATGATCATGTTTTACATAGATTAATATTGAATGATATCTGGTTTTCTTTGAGCGTGTTCTTTGTGACCAATACAAGTTATAAACATATTCAAATTTTGGAAATGCATTAAGTACTGCAACTTGAAGGGGGGGGGGGTAAAAGAGGCTAGCTATAGCGTTACGGCATGGCCGTTTTATGCATAAATCGCAAAATGATTGTATTTTCGTTCTTTTGAAATAAACATTCAACAGGGACATAGCAGTTGATATTGTCGGCAGTTCTGTTGCAATGCCACAAGTAATGAAACTTATCAGCTTAATAAGCTGATCACTAATTAAGATAACGAGTTAATCAAGTTTACCTTCCACTCATGTCCGACGTATATAATATGTTCTGCTCATTTGTTTTCTGATTAGTAATATGAAGGATAGTTTGATATTGCTCTAAGATGATCTGGTACACTTTTTAAAAGAAGTATTTTTTTCAAAAACACTTTATGCTGTATTTTTCAAGGATAACAATTTTATCTGATCGCTGTAATGAAAAACTGTGCGAAATAGTCGCCTCAAGTTTTGAAAACAAAGCACAAGCTAACAATAAACAGAACCCCTACAGTAAGTATATTATTTATTTAGAAAGCATACTACATGAACATTCGATCCAAGAACTATCAAGTAAATTGAGTGATTGTTTAAAAAATCAATGCAACACGGGACCCAACATTGAACACACATTTAAATGGAATTCGACTACGGTAGAGTGCATGAAAAGGGAATTTGATAATGAGAGGCGCATCAAAAACTTCGGTTAATGCATTATGGTCATGGTAATGTCATTGTTCTAAATTTCAATTAGAATTTTTGACAAAAGTGTTCTTTACAAAAATATCACATAATCAAACACGTTCGTGATTTACTTGAACAAACCAGGTCAAATGATTGTATGTCATTTGTTGAATTTAACCAAGGCTAAATCTGAAAATTACAAACGGTCATAAGTTACTAAATTCGCATTTCTTTGGAACTAAATACAAAATGTTAGAAACTCTGGTCGCTGCCATTTTTGAAATCCAGAAAAAACATAAAACATATCAAAATCATTGAAATAATCACAATCTCCAAGCAACATATGAAAACCGTCATAAAATCATAAATCTCGAGAACATTTACTACTGAATTCACTAGCAATACATATATCCCAGACCACATCTACAGAATGAATATTAAAAAAACCAAAAAATCACGTCTAAATATCATTTCCGTAAAAACATACTAGTAATCAAAACTTAATTACTGAAAATCTCAGAAAACATGTAAACATGAAGGAGGATTAATCTATGATTTAAATTGGACAAAGACAGTTGTTCACGCCATGCAAGTACATTGGATTTTAATCAGTTTTCCAAGACAATAAGACAGAATTCAAAATTCAGGTTTCCTTAGGAGATAGTGTTTCTGTAGCAAAATAAAATCCAATTACTCCCTGATCAGGTGGCGCACGATCCGTTTAGTTCAAGGCGTTCTAAACTCCATTTGTGAGAGGTTTAGTGTACCGTTAGATTACACGTTTCGAGTATTAGTAACGATATAAAGTTAAGGTTCTTTGTTTAATCGCTGGAGGTGAACTTAGAAAATCAATTCAAGATTCTCGGGCGAAAAGAGAACTATTAAGATGTTGAATGATTTTCAACTGGAACCGAATTCCTCTGTTGGATCGAATAAATAGATTACAGTCAATACACTTGAATCTTCTTCAAGAAAAAAACAAAAGAATTAATTGAATTGAAATTCATTAATCAAGCTTAAGCTGTAGTTAAGTTTAAAAATGAAACCGTCTTATTTCTTAATAAGTGATTGAAAGTGATTTCAGATCGAACAGACCTTCCTTTCCCTCGGGCCTTCCCCTCTCGAGAAATGAAAATATCGACAAAAATACTATATTCCTGATTGAAACTTCTTTTAAAAAGATGTTAATATGGGGGGGAGGGGGGGAGGGGAAGGAAAGATTAAGTAAATGTTAACTCTTGATATAATGCCTATAACCAGCGGGATGTAGATATGTCGAAAGTGAGGGGGGGTGCTTTGAAAGAGGTCTGGATAAGCCCGATGAGGTTAAGCCCTAATAGCTCCAGGATATGGTCGGGGGGTGGCGAGGAGAGAATGAGAGTATGTTTTGCCTAACCCCTCAGTTTTAGTCATTTAATTTTTTCATGCATCATGTCAATAATTTGAAGTTCCCCTCCCCCCTACATTCAAAACAGAGAAGCATTAATGGGCCTTCTAATGCTTTTTTTTTTTTTACGCTGTCTTATTCTTTTAGAAAATGCCTCCCCTTCAAAAGCGACGGAGCTGTCTATTAGCCTTCATTCAGTTTTGCTTGTCACATAATAGGAAGTTGCCCCCCCCTTTAAAAAAGTCTCACTATGCTTCTATAACATGTATTTTGTCACGAACCCCCCCCCCGGCTAACGGTTTTGCGTTGGTGTGTGAAGAATGCTAAATGTAAATGTTGATGTGCATAGAGAATGTCAGTGGAATGTCACGCTACTAATGGATCATTGCTGCATGTTCTCTAAAGAAATTGTGCAATATGATGATTACAGAAAGACTGCCATCAAGAATTACAAGTAAAAATTTACAAATCCATACCGTGAAAGAGCCCAAGCAGGGCAAATAATTATACAAGCTTAAATTCAATGTCCCTTGAAATTTCATAAGATGTTATCAATGCTCAAAAATAGAGTTAGTATTTTTTCTGTTCGATTGATGCTAAAGAAAAACAAACAACAAAATGAAATGTAACATGCATGTTTTAATTGCATTTTCAAGAGGCAATGCCTAAAAGAATACAACACTAATTTACACCAAATCAAATGTAAGGGTTTTTTTTTTTTTTCAATTTTAAAATTTGGATACATTTACAGTTAATAAGAAAAGCATTTAAAAAAATATGATTTTGATAAAATGGATTAATAATAAACTTTATTTAAAATTTTAATAAAAAAAAAAATATTGGAATCTGTGAATCAATCACTTAGTTCTACAAATCATGCAAATGGTGAAGAATATAACATTGTTTATGGACATTTCATGGTCGTTGATAACACGGACATTTAACAAAATATACATGATAAATGCAAACTTTTGTTTAAATTAGTATAAGTTTGACAATTTCATGCATATTTTGATTATGTCAATGTAATGAAGATCCAAGTCTGTACCAATTATTCACTGAAGTTTAAATGAACAACATTAATTGTATTAACAAAAGAATGTGTACATACATGTTCAAAAATATAACATCAACAAACGGTGAATAACTCAAGAATCATAACATTAGAATGTTCCTGTCTTACAGTTTACAGTCAATGTAATTACAGGAAATGTGTATTATCAACCAGTTTCTTTTAGAATAATAATCAGTCATCCACTCACAGGATCGGGAAAGGGAGGCGGGGGGTGTGCTGTAAGGGAACAGCTGTTTTAAACTTAAATATAATTAAAATAATATTTGATATATTTTGCTGATGAGATACTGTGCATATTCGTTCAATAACTTCCCATGAAGATTATATTGATGAGTACATGTAAGTGATCTTAAAATCAGCAGGATTGAGAAAATTCGAGTCAAATATTAAATATGATGGATTGTAAGAACATGAATGCTTGCATTTGAATGATAAACTAAAATATAACATTCTATTAATGCAGAAAGTTCCAATAAGGATAAAAATTTCAACCACGTAATAGTCTTCTACTAAATATAGTGCTGGGTTGTGGTCCCGGGTTGATAGTGTCCAGAAGTTCAAGCGTCGTTTTCGCTGATTCCGCATTAATGGCAATAATCACTGTGTAATATTTCATTGAATTACATCATTTCTGGAAGCTACTCCCGCGGGCGGTCGAGCATCTCGACACCAACAAGACGGCAATTCGCATTGAAAATTACTAACCCTTCATCTATTATACACACGGAAGTCAGAAGACGTAAACGAGTCTTGCGCCTATTTCGAATTAGGGGAAAGAACTGACCATATCGACCAATTGTGTCTCAAGATGCTTGACATTGACTTACTACAGATATTGGGCTCTATTGCAAACTATTTGTACGCCATTGGTTTGCTATCGTAACTTTCAAGTCAATGCGACAGCTTACATGTCGCATAAAGTAAGTAAAAAACTGTATCGAATCTACTATGTTCGTTATGAATTACTAATAATATTATTTCAGCGATAGAGTAATTCAATCATATTTGCATAATACTTTTTTTTTTTTCAGGGGATTTAGTAAATGGTTTGTGGGGAGATCCTACCATTTCAAGTCACTATCGCACACCGGTAAAAAAAAAGGAGAGGAGAGAGAGAGAGAGAGAGAGAGAGAGAGGAGGAGAAGAGAGAGAGAAGAGAGAGAAGAGAGAAGAGAGTTTGTGGATTTCTTTGTATCTGACTTTAAAGTAATCAGTATAGACAGAGGATAATTTGTTTCGTTTGCCTTAAGTCATAGGTCCCGTTGGACATATCACTAGACTTCATTTCCAAATTGCACAAATATTTTTAGGATCCAACTTATAGATAGCAGTGTCATAACAGTTAAAATATAGAATCTTAGCGCCAGAACGCACAGATGAGAAAACGCTCATATCTATATCAATTTAATCCACAGGAAAACTACAACATTCCAAGAATGCACGCCAACAATCTAAACGCGCAAAGGCCCTCTAGTGATCACTGTTATTGTTACCTGTTTGTATATTTTATCCGCCATTGTAAGGGATAGTGATTTCAATCAATGAGATAAGGTTTTGTTTATAACTTGTTTGCCTCACTTGCGTACAGGGCCAAACTTTTCCATCAAATACTGTGTAATCCGAATTCTGTGTAATCTTTTGATAATTTTATTTGAAAATTATGATATAATTATATAGATATAGATCTGTACATGCAAATGTATCTGGTAATTGTATGATATGGATGTGTATGATAAATGGACATCAATTCTCTGGTATTTCAAGTTTGTCTTCTATCTTTTTGCCTTGCTTATGCCTCGAATGTTTATTCTTATAGATATTGTATATAGAGTAAAAAAGCTATGATCCATTATATAAATTTTAATAAGCACCAGTGTATCTCATTTAGAATAATCATAATGCCAAATACGAAACAAATCATTTATCAGCGTAGTTTACTTTCATATACACTGTAATCTTACGATCTCAAACGATTACGCGATAGGTAAAAGAATAACGATAAAGTGAAGCAAGAAAGAAATGTAATATTGTAATGTGGTCAAAGTACAAATTTAACAACTCAAAAGAGAGGGATGGCACAACTTCAAAAACGGCAACAGGGACACTAAATACAAACTTTCGAAACATCATAGCATACAACGAAAACCTGAACAGAATCACACATGGTACTAAATGTCCAGTTTGACAACAAACACCCTAGTTAGTCAAACGAAATCTAGTGCAACGTCGACAGAATTGAATCAACAACATCTAGTAAAGACAGTGACGACAATTCTATCAACATAAGTAAAAAACAGTGCAGACACCAACGTATCTACGTCAGGTGACTTACTGGTATTAATAGGCCTACACTGAAAAAGCTAATGTTTTATGCCTGTTTGAAATATCGGTGGCATATTTTTGTCGCTGTGTGCTTAATAAAAATTTCGTTTGGATACGAAAGATTGTTAGACTTACGGTTAGTTTAAGGAAGTTATGTAAGCAATTCGAGAATCTCAACTGAAGTCTTGTATGCAAAAAACCAACATGTTCTTATTTAGAAATCTTCTGATTTCAATTTCAATTTCACTATAGATCGCTTGACAGAATATAAAGCAGCTAAATGAGCATGCTATTTCATTTCCACTAGATTTATACGGACTTGTAAAGATCTAAAAACTGCAAGGCTATAAATACACTCGAGGTGTACAGCATAAGTACCCTATCTGCAGGAGCTCACAGTAGTGTGCGGTTTATTGTGATATACACTGGGAGGAGGATGGAGTACGAGTGACCTAATTATATCTACTGTTTCTATCATCTAATCTATCTATCGTATCTATCATATCTACATGTATCTATCTATCTATCTATCCATACTATACTGTCGGTTATCTATCTGCATCTGTCGATCCATGCTATTTAATCTATCTATTATCATCTATCTATCTCTCTAATCTATCTATACTTCATTATCTTCTAATTAATCTATCTATGCTATCTATCTATCTATCTATCATATAAAAAAGGGAAGATAACATACGTGTCAAGCGTAATCATATCCAAAACATGATGACAAATCGAGATGTAGGCAACTGGACCTCGAAAAAGTAAGGTAGGTCGGATCTGGAGGAGTAAGCATCCTCTGCTGACCAGTCAACCACGAGCGTGAACCTTAGTCAAAATAAAGTAAACGGGATTACTGTAGTAAAACTAGTAGGAAAATGACTGTCTAACAAAGGGTATGAATCAAATCAGTCAACATATGACTTAGTGATAATTTGTATCGCAAACAATAGTCATGAATAAGCGACGTAGATTTGCGAAATGGTGATTTAAACGCAGAGTTTGTTAAAAGCCCTTTTTGTGCATAGTTGGCTATCGTTAAAAATTGCTCATCACCTAGCATGCTCTTGCAAAGTCGAATCCACACCATTAAGAACAGGTGATAGTGGTATTCATAAAAAGGAAAATTGACAATTGGCAAAGTCAAAGGTCAATCACGTTTGATCAATATAGTGTAGTGTCAGTCTGCCATTAGAGTCATGTAAGTAAAAATATCCAATAAAAGCAGATATAGTCATGATTCTGTTGGTGTCCTTTATATCGAGTTTTCGGACTATACTCCAATGGACAATAATTGTGAAAATTTGATGTTAATTGATAGAAATCATAGTAATACTTATGACATGTATGTATAAGGTTGAAGAACACGGCAATGTTTGTTTTTATTCCTACAGTTTTCTGTACAGTTCTGGCTTGATATGAATATAAAATAAGATCGCCAATAAGGGGGCAAACAATTAGTGCCTATAAGGAATCCAACCGGATTGTTGGAAGCACATGGTCCCCAAATGACTACATATATATATCTATAAGAAACCAAACATGTTCTTAATATCTACTTCGAGTACTTGCGTGGGCATATCAGAGTGTTTCTGAAAAAGATGTAGTCTTGTTTCCCAACGAAAGAATTCGTATTTTCTGTGCCCGTGTTAAAAAGCAATTAGTTATAATCGAAAAAAGCTTACGATTGTAATTTATCGTCCAGAAACATTGTGTATAAAATGTGGGAAATTATGCTTTTGATGCAGTCAATTTTAGAAATAATTCTCGTGATTTTAGGTTAATCCAAAAGCTCTCTAGATTTTTTTAAGAACCCACATCTGAATTGACTCCACTTTGGATATGTAGGGAACAGTATCTCTGAAGAAAACTAATATAATGTTGTAGTATGTAAGTTAAAAGAAAAGAAAGAGGTCTGGTAGAGCATTACTGGAACCAGCAATGATATCTTTGTTTGCCAAGGGTTATTATGCAGTTTCGGAAATGAATAAAGAAACATGTATGCTTTTTTTGTGAAAGTTGCTTACAGTTAAGTAGGATCCCACGATGTTGAAGAAATCCAGTTTAATTTAAAAGACATTATATGACTTTTTACAAGCAAAGAACAAAGTTGTTACTAGCTTTAATCAGCTGGAACTAGTACAAAAAGTTTTCAAAGGTAGTCTATTACACATTTAACACTTACTGGCTTCTTAAGACAGAAGGATCAATAGTACGCGCTGACGCATGTTCCCCCGTAAAATGGTGATCGGGATTTTTAATAAATTCGAATAGTCTTGAAAATCAAGGTGTGAATGCACCTTAAGGATTATGCCCTACTTAGGATTCTAAGGAATGTATGTGTTTAAACCATTAAATTACTTTTTTTTTAACTCAGTGTTGTTAAAGTCTAATTAATTATGAAAGAAATGTGTATGTTGCCATTTTTTAAGATCTCAACTACAAAACAGTAAGTATAGATAGCAGCAGAAAATCGCAACATTTAAATAAATTCCGTAAGAACAAAGTTTAACTAATATAATAAATGACAAAATTTATAATGTTAATAGTTTAGAAAAACTGGTTTATGTGTAATATGCAATAACTTTATGTGCATATTAGTGAACTGCAATGTAGAATACACCTAAAGCAAAGAATTGCCACATAGGAGTTTATTGCCATTGACAATATTATTTTGTGCGAAAAATAATTGATTACTATGAAATAAGTAATTTTTTTCAACTATCAAAAGTTTAAACAAATTTATTATATCCAGGATAAATTCCTTTAGAAGGATTATTTCCTCATGTGCAAAGTTTTAATGAAATAGAAGAATTTTTGAAAAACATATGACATCACATAGGTGTAATAATACTTAAAGGGACCGACACGTTTTGAACTAAACAGTGTTAAATTTTAGATTGTCAATTTTGATGTTTGTCATCAAGTTATTTTCTAGTGGTCAGCAAAAATTTAAAGTCAGTTTGTTGAGTTACAAGTAAGATACAGTGCCAAAAGTCTTCGTTATGTAAACAAGGCTCGAGCCTGTTTATTTACAAAAATATTGTTTCGTAGAAATATCAGTTTAAACATATGAGATGTGAGAACACCGACACTGTCTTATTGTGTTTTTAGAATGAGACTTCTATTTGACAAAGTCGCTTTAAATGGAAGTTTAAGTAGCATGATTAATATATGTAAGTGAAAGGCATGACTCGGAGATTGTTTTAAGTACAAAGATTGTAATTGCTGTATCTTCACTTGTAGTCCAGAGATATCGTTAAAACCTAGTCAATATATTGTAAAACATAGTATTGGTAATCTAAAAATTTTGAACAATTTTAGTTCAAACGTGTCCACGCCCTTTGAAGTAAGGGCGGAAACAGACTTACATTTTATGATTTGAGGGATGTTGTTAATGTTGGAGCATCGTTCCTCTTATTGTCAAAATTGTAAGAATCGGGCGAGGTTTCTGGAGTTCCACTCTCATCATTAATTACGCGGTGGAACAAAGCTTCTGTGATAGACAACATCTCAATTATATATCAAGTTTGTCTTCCGGTGTTGAGGAATCAGTGGGACTATCTTCAGTTTTTTCTGTATCCATACAAATTTCTATCTATCTGTTGTCTGTTTGTCTGTCTGTCTATGATCGTCATCTATACATGTACAGTGTATCTACTATCTATCTATCTATCTATATCTTATCTTATTATCTATCATCATATCATATCTATCTATCTATCTCTATCTACATCTATCTGTTGTTCAAACAAAAGGTCGGTGGACCTACATTAACAATCATAGCATCACTCGTCAAAGCTATGACTCATGTGCATGAACTATGAATTTTGCTACAGAAAACAATTTTTACATTAGGAATTTGGCATATATCCCAAACGCGAATATGCTGTATAAATATTCATATGAAATAATCCTTGTTTGTTTCATGTAATATAAAGAGAATTGTGACCACGAAGTCGCAAATTTCTCATTCTAGTAGACGACTAAAATCTAAGCTAGCTAGAATTGATTCAGCGAACATGAGAAAGCCAAAAATGTTCAAAAATTTTACGTAATCATCAAATTGTCTTTATCACTGAATCACAATTAAGTCTAATCAAGTTGTATTCATTATTGATTTATACTGAATAAAGATGATGAAAGAAAAAGGTGGATATTGATAGCTTTTTGTGATATCAAGAACTTGAAATTTTTGCCACATTTGCATTTCATCAGGTATTTCGCACAGAAAAGATGAACAAAGAAAACTTCTATGTTGATTGGACGAACTACAAGTAGGATTTGGAGATCTGCTTGGAGAGGTAGACTGCTTGTGTGTGTAAATGACGCATTATTTCTAATGAAGCTTGTAAGGCGAATTTTGATTGGTTTTTAAACGGATGTAAATTCCTACACTATGCTAAGCTACTCTCGATCATCATTGGTTGTGTATATTACTACAAACACCTGGACGTCGCGTGGTCAGTGGTAGAGCTCTCTGCCTCGTGATGGGAGGTCGTGTGTTGCGAGCCCAGTGCTCGGCCACCGGCTGCGTCAAAACTAAGACGTGAAACATAGTTAGATGATTGCTCCTTCGCCAAGAGTCGGTATTTAGAAGTGAGAATCACGGGTCTTTTGGATATGACCTTTAAAAAAAGATTATGACTTAAAAACGAAGTCCGTGTCGCAGCATGTGTGGCACGCTAAAAGAACCCTCACGCTAAAAGCCATGAGTGCTAAAGCATAGGTCTAGATTTGCAGCCTCCGGCATGGTGACGTCTCAATTGAGTGAAAATATTCTCGAACGGGACGAAAAAACAACAAATAATCAATCAATCAATACACAGACATGAACGCTTCTATAAAGGTAAAGAATAACGGAAACAATGATCAATCTCACTAAGTCCTATATCGGAATAACAAATTAAGAATAGGTAACCACATGGATCCCTGGCATATTCCGAAGAGGTGATATGCTGGTGTGAGAAGTAAACACCTGTAGACCGTTCACACCTACCTGGACCTTTGTCTTGGATAGATAAAGTATCCTGTTAAATGGTACTTGTCCTACTAAACAAACAGGAGTTCTGTGAGTACTGCTCAATTTGTTTAAGTTGCTCTTAAGGGGCATGGACATGTTTTGAACTATAGACTCTTCAAATTTTTAGATAAATCTTAATGTTTAAAATGCTTGACTAAGTATTTCCAGTGTCAGGACAAATTTGAACGTCATCTGTTGAATTCCAAGTGAGTACAGGAAATTTCTTTGTTATGTAACAATGCCCCAGTCATGCTTTTGCTAGACAATTTGATTGAATTAATGCTACAAACATTCATTTACAAGAGATTTTATTCACAAATTAGAAGTTATTCTAACACAAATAAACAATGTATGTGTTTCTCACATGTCTAATTCTTTTAACATTATATTTTCTCGACGCAATCTCTTTTCAAACATAAACAGGCGTCGAGCTTGTTTATGCGAAGATTATGACGCTTGTCGGTACATGTATCTTGACTTGTCCTCAACTGATTCAAATTTTTTTGCTGATCATTGGAAATACCTAAGTGAGCATTGTTACATTAAAAATGGAAATCTAAAATTTGAACGTATTAGCTCGGAACGTGTCACTGTCCATTAAGGATACATGGAACGTTTTGAAGCCAAACTGGTCAAATGTTAGAATTTTCATTTTTATGTTAAAATGCGACTTAGAGTATTTCTAATGGTCAGCAAAAGATTTGAACGTCATTTGTTGATTTACAAGTGAAGATTATTGCATTTACAATTCTTCTAATGTAAACAAGGCCAGACCTTGTTTTTTAATTTACCTAATATTGAATATGCTAGTAATACGTTCCGATGAAAGCATATTTGTTTATATTTAAAGTTCAATACTGAACAATTAAACAGTTCTAGTGATTCTCAATCTCATTTGTTTTAACATGGTACTTTCTGTGAAGCAATCTTTATGTAAATAATACAAGGCTCGAGCTTGATTTACATTATGAAGATTGTGAGCTCTGTATCTTACTTGTAGTTCACAAGCTGACATTCAACATTTTTGCTGAACATTAGAATAACTTGATTAAGCATTTTAAACTTGAAAAAATGTAATATAAAATTTAGCTCAAATACGTGTCCATATCCGCAAGCTTTGTGATGTTTTAAGTTTTAGAAATGAACAATATCGCTGTTGTTCTTTTGGACTCTCAGATTCCCAGTTTGATGACTTTTACCGTACACTAAAGCTCGCAAAATATAGTATTCTAACCTACTACACGTACATTATATCGAAATATTTTTAAAAAGACATGAGTTTGTCTTATTGATATAATGGTTCCTTTGGTGTTGCTTAAAGTTGGTGTTGACAAATCGATTTATGTGAATAAATCCAAAGTTTAAATTTAAGTATCGAAGATAAAATTTAATCTCACTAAATACAATAACAAGCACTATGAGTAAGGTGGGCCGTTTTTAATTAAATCTATAATTCTCCTTTAAGCAAGAAAATTAGAATATATTTCCACAAATATGGGCAATACTGCAAAAATTCAGGTGCAAACTTTGTTAAATCACTAAATTATTACATGCAATGTCAATTTAGTTACACAAGAAATAAGATTCATGAACAAGGGCCAATCAAGGTAGTTAACGCGGAGTTAAATTTTCTTGTCCATAAATTAGCCTGCAACTGTCAGGGTAAAATCCTTGACTTAATGTGTGGCAAAGGTCACTAGTAATCTTGCAATGTTTGCTGCTGGACGTTAACCAATAGATGTCCTCTTCTCTCTCTCTCTCATCCTCAGTCTCTTTCTCTTCTCTCTTCTCCTCTCTCTCCTCTCCTCGTCTCTCTCTTCTTCTTTCCTCTCTCAAATTACATTTGCTTAATCTATCTTTTTCACCCTGGCCATCATGTCATAGTCTAAACAAATATCTTGTACAAGATTGTTCCTAGAAATGACAATCTAACATATAAGTGCCTTGGAACTTGGAATTGTACGTTCGTTTAGAGAAATTCCAGCGGTGGGTGTTGGTTTCTACTGCTAAGTAAAAGAGTTCATGGTGGCTTTCATAATAGCTGACAGGTATATGGATGAACTAAAGTGGATCACTATCATGGCAAGCAGGTATATAAACAAATACAAGACTGGTATCCAAACTGTCGCACCATTGAGACTACCTTGCATCCGCAGTACAGATTACACCTCATTTCATACATAGATTTGCCTGGGTATCCCGTTACTTTATTCGACTACGGGCTGCACGGCGGGTGTGACGCGGTCAGAGAGGATTGCTATCCTTCCATGGACTGATCACACTTTGCTTTGTCGGAGGTCGTGTTGACTAACACTAGATTTTGTATATGTTATTTGGATCATGAATTACGTTTAAACACAATTTACTCGCCTATTTGTTTATAACTCCCTCGCGAACAGTCATTGGAAGCGTCATGAGAACATGCTCTAAGTCTAACTTAAAGCAGACATAAAGCGGTCATAAGCATATGGAACTGTTCTAAGTTAACTTAGGCAGACGTAAAGCGCTCAGATAGCAGTCATAGAGCTGTTTCTAGTTAACGTCGAGCGGTTAATTGAATAGCTTATAGCTGTTGAATGTTTCTAGAAAGCTTCCATCAAGGAATAGAACAGCCTTAAACGCAGATCTTAACCGCTTTGAAACTGTCAGTTAATAAAATTGGGATTTGGTGTCCAGTGTCAGTGGATTCGCCTGTGAAATATAATAATCCTTTTAACTTAAGAGAGAGAATTGTTAATTTAATAGCAAATTTAAAAGCAATCTTACCGATCGGAAGTTACAATCTGTGGATAGACTCTAATTTTAATTTCTAGTTTTGCGTGTGTTGTTTTATTATTTTAATATATTTTTATTATACAGCCAGAACTTGAAGGAAATAGCTGAAGAAAAATTATATAAACAATATTTCTCAGTCTTAATATTAGTTCAGAGCAATGATCTAATCTAGAAAGATCTTTTACTAAGTACCAATCAGATTGACCAGAAACAGAGTCAGGATTATTTTGAACAGTCGTAGAACAGTATAGTAGAGCAGACTTAGAGCAGTCAGCAGACCTGTTTTAAATTAACATAGAGTAGTTCTAGGCACTCTTGAGCAGTCAGCAGAGCTGTTGTAAGTTAACTTTGAGCTGTCGTAGAGCGTTCTACATGAGCGTCGCAGACTGCTCTCAGCTAGCTGAGAACGGTCATTGAATTGCTGCTACGCACGCTTTAAGAGAGGTTAGAGGGGTCGCATATATTACCTATTTGTGATCCATTGTATCTCATTAATAGAAAAAATCACTGATAAGCCTTTTCTTCATAAAGTTAGTTATAATCAACAACATACATTACCTACAAATTATTAACATTAAATTATAATAATTTGTTAAATGTAAGATAATCTTTGAAAGTTTTTAATGCTTCCACCATGAAAGTGCACCAGTCGTTATCCGCCTTCCGTCTGTCCCAATTTTGTCCTCACAACTCCCTAAACTCTTGGAAGATTTATTGAATAACATGTAGTGGTGCATGTGGGAAGAGGAAGAACTTTATACTGGAGTATGGCCCTTCTTACTATTATTTTTTGTCTGGTCTTTTCAACTTCTCTAAGCCCTTAGAGATTTAATAGCACTTGGTACATTATATGATATGAATAAGGTGAGAATATAATGCCACCAAAATGTCAATGTCGTGGCGCACGACAGTTTATCTTATAATGGTTATTACATCATACATATATAGAGTCACATGTAGTATAAAATTTGACATATAACTCATATTATAACATGGATTATTATAAATAAAACTTTTGTTATAGGCGATTTATGGAGCCTGGAACTACCTAACACCAATGGACACGATTTAGCACACGTGATTTGATAATGAACGATAGCACAAAAGTATGTGCAGTAGCACGTAAAGGTGCTGTGGTATAAATATTTGCCACATGGGATATACTTGAATGGAAGATTATGGAATGAAATCTGTGTTTCTGTCGGAAATTGCATGTTTTGGTATTCATGTAAATAGCTTCAGCGGTGTGAAAACATTTTCATGATGGTAGCGCAGGAGTTAAATCTTCCCAATTTGAAGACTATATGGAAAAAGGATGAACGAACTGTGTTGTAATACTTGAATTCAGTTTTACTGAATTTTGGAAATTGATCCGGAAATGATATTGCAATCCAAGATAGATAGTGTAGTGTAATAAGACAGTTCTTAAATTTCAGACATGAATACTATTAGTCCTTCTGATCAATCTCGTATTATGTGGCATAAGAAATGAGGGTTTATTTATTCTTTTTTGTTGTGAGTTTTGCTACGCGTTTTTTGTTAGTTTGACTTTGTCAATTGACCTTTTTTACAAGTCTTGCTTGTTTTGCCCTGACACGATTAACATTTTCTATCTCCTCCAGACTACTATAGGCTTTCATTCACAACATCTTGGGTGAGGGCAATCTAATTTTTTTTTAACTTGTGCCCACTTTTGGCATTAATGGTCAATAAAATATGTTCAATTCAAATTTCATCTTGGGGGTGAAGGGGATACTTTTGTTTATATGAAGGAGACATTGTCTTGATATCCAACGGTACATATGTTATGTATAGTGGTTATTTTACGCGTGGGGGAAATTTATCACTATATATCGCGGTTACGTAATGAGCGTGTAAATTTTCTCCCAGCGTATACATATAAATAGCATGTATGATATATATTTTTATTCAGGACTGGTATTTTCCCCAGTGAAATGTTGGACCGGAAAACGCGTACTTAACCCCCACGTAAATAGCACTTTTTAACAGTAATCCGCGTTAAGAAACAGTCTATAACATTGATAAAGGTCTTCTCTAAGATTAAATGGTCAAATCAAGGAACAAACTTCAAAAATGGTCACAGTCAGCAAGAATTTGACAAGGAGGCGGTTGTATTGCCGCAAGTACAAAAATCGTAAACGATAAGAATTTGCTAAACGCTGATTTAAAGAGTGACTGTTGAAATCCACAAACACAAATTTGTTTGTCAGTACCTGTATCGATATAAAAAACAACCCATAGCATATGCAGCCAATGTCTTGCGTATGAATCAGTTTGAGCGACATAACACATTAGCAGTTGATGATTGGAGATGTTGGTGTTTAAAGGGACGTTGATGATCGAGAAGCTTACTAAACTCATTCCGTTTGTCATAAGCGGATTTTATTTGTTCATTCTGTCGATGTATGGAGCAATGTGGAAGTCTTTTACGTATTTCAGAGTTATGGGATATAATCGATCCGAAACATCGCGATGAGAATGATTACTATAATACATACATAAGTTAAAAATTGTCTAATCAATGAAACCAGCTAGATATTTTTTTGAAGCATTTAATAATTCTGCCCTCGTAAAGAATATAAAAACAGTTAGCCTCCTTTGAGAAAGATTTCATTTCTCCCCAAAACATTTTTTGAACAATAATTTGTATTAGTTCTAAATATCATATAATACGTCAAAAGTTTTGCATTACATGGGATTCAAGAAATTTATTTTCAAAATAAATGAAATATCTAAAGGCTAAAGATAAATTTCTGTTTGAATGAATTAAATGGCCACCTCATATTAATCTAACTAAGATACAAGTCATTAAGATTTAGAAATATATCTATCCATAACTCTCGCCTGTTGAGGATTACAATGGATGTGTTGTAAAACAATGAATAAGCCGTCCTAACTTTTGTTTCACCGTTGTGCATCGTACCTGTACTATGTGTAATGGCGTGTGCTTTAAAGGAAGTTTTGTCACTGAAGATGGGGAAAGCGTCATATTCCAGGAACAATATCATTTGTGTTGATGTTCCATTCATTACTCATGAAAGTCGTATATTTCTATTATTTCCCTCTGCCAACTGACATCACAATACTTCAAAGCATTCAATGCTCTTTAAACGCTTTAATTTATGTGTGAGAATTGTTGAGAGCACAAGTGTTCCGCAGAATTGTTGTTCTTTCTATAATGAAATATTGAAGTAATCATGATGATTGTCCTGGATCTTCAAACTAACTTTTTTTTTTAGCAAATCTGTCATCACAACATTTTCAACATAAGACAATACAATCGATTTTGGTACTATGGCAATTTATTAGGTTTTGTGTCAATGAGTTTAATGACAGCAGGACTTCTAAGATGATTTTAAAAACCGATCATCCAAACACAAAATAAGATTACAATTGATCACTGATAATGTCCAAGAATTTTAAAGAATGGGTGTTTTCAACAACACATAACCCCTTGGTTAAACATGGGTAACCCCTGTCGGCCTTGTTTCCGGCCAACGACCAGCTGCCATCGAATGTAGACTGCAACTTACAGCTAATCGGTTGCAACTAGCTCTGTGGATATGTGCGGAATCGTTTTTGAATCCTAAAGGACCAAGTGATACGTTAGATTTCCAGTAAAAAGGCAAGAAAATTCGGATGAGATGATTAACGTTTCCAACATTTAGTTCACGGTGTCAAAGGTCAAACATAAGATGCGTACTTGGACTTCGGAATCTTTTGAGATAGATAAGGTAGAGAAGAATAACGTGTTCCCCCGCAGGCTGCGAGTTGGTCCTGTTGTAGCCAAGTAACCTTTCTGTAAGATCTATGTTCAATAATCACTGAAGTGATCTGTGATTGGTTTCTAGCCCGGTAACTAAGTGTTTATATTTACTATAAATGGCGTTATTATTAATAAATTAGATTTATCGACTCGGGTCCTTGCGGGCTTCGTGTGTTTATTAGGATTAGAAGAGACATTCATTAATGAGACATGTTTAGAATAGAGAGGAACAGTCATTAACTACTGCCACTGTTCATCCCTGCTTGTGGTACTTCAACCTAACTGGTGACGTGCCCTTGCTTGAGTAAAGAAATCTCAAAAGAGGAAATAGAACACAATACTTTGTTCATACAGATTTACTATCTCACTTAAAACAGAAATTATTTAAACATTTTTCTTCTGGAAAAGATCTGATCTCTTTCGTTTGCATGCCAAGGTCAATTACGACACGCTGGGTTGGCCATATACGAATGGCAATTCTAATAGATTCAATGCAACATGGTGTGCTGTTGAGTTATCTAATAGCTGCCGAAAAGCCCATAACTCCTGGATTATTTTGTAGAATCATAATCGTAGTGCAATATGATCATCGTGTTCCTGCAAAATTATCAATAATCTGTCCGCATTGACTCCGAATGTTGCGCTCCGACAAAGTGTTTTCCTAAGTATGTAACATGTAAGAATCAATCAGATTTATAATTCTCTTGTAAATCTGTTGACTCAAAAGTGGCGGCAAGGTGACCAAATAACATATCTGGCCTAGCTATCTCCTATATAATGTTGAACAAAATCGTTCAGCGGTTCTCGAGATTGTTTCGATAGTCAGGTAAGGACGTCGCAAATAAACCGAAGCATGTTATATACCCTTCGCCTTATGACACGGATAGTCAAACATTCCATATGAAACAATTGTTATTTCGTGTACGCGACTCATAGATGATTTTTATTCATAAAATACTTTTCGAACAAGGGTGGAGTTTGATGTGTGCGCGGTAGGTCGGTGGTAGTCTGAAGAAGTGTTTAGGTCGATGGTGTCCTCCTACAACGTTTTTAAGCGAAACAAAGAGATTTTCAAATTCCTTGCGTTTTTCTTTCACATACATTTTGTATTTTAATTAAGTTTGAATACTTTTGCCTGCTTGTTCCTTAATCTTGTCCGTAAGCATGCAAATATCCTTTAGACTGTTTGCGTTCGACTTTTTCTAATCCTCGCGGCTTTGTCTTCAAAGCATTGAAATTCTCCTGTCTGATACGAAATAGGTTTTCTTCAGTTCTAGTACTTATTTCCCGCAGTGACAATTCCTACATTTCTCGGATTGGTAGTACCCGACTACAGACACAAAATACCAGACAAACAGCCCAGTAATAACACGGACATAATCAGCAGCATCATTAATCAATGACACAGACAATGCTCATTATCAGTAATGACTTGTATTGTCAAAGGACATATTGTCATGCATAGTTATTTAAACATTAAGTGCGGTACTCAGATTTATTCTGACGATGTGATTTTTAAGGCACTAATATCAATGAAAATGACAACCACATTGACTACTCTATATCTAGGCATCATTTTCTCAGGTATTTAGTAAAGGTACACTAACTGGAACAACTATAGTACTGTTTGTACACCAGTTCTACAGATAAACGGAAAGGTCAGTTCTGAACTCATCTATTACAATCATTACTTCGTGATAGTCTTACATCATACAGTGTACATCACATGCAATTGCAATGTGTAAACGTGACGAAAAGATTTGTTCATTTCGAAAGATAGATCTGCATGTAAATGTTATAATGTTTTGTTATTTATGCTGATTTAGGTGTCTCATGTAAAAAACGACTTACTTATCTTTAAGTAACATGTTCAAAATTCAATAACAGTTTTATAATTTCACTTCAGTGAAGGTAAGTATATTTTTCTTTTAAAATAAACTCTTCTTATGTTTCCAAAGATCAACTTTTGTTTTTTTAAAAATATAAACATTGAATCAGATCATACGTAGACGTTTACACATTGTCTTCTATTTAGCGCTTTTATCAAAAACCCAGAGCACTTTGTTTACATCCAAGGTTTCGGCCCGCTGATAAAAATATTACAGGTATGTACTTAGAAAAAACTTTCCATTGTAAATCAATGTGGCAATAATTTGTGATATCATAAATGTATATACTTGAAGAAATATATTTGGGAGCTGTTCATTTCTTCACTAACCTAATCGAGTTTACACTTCTGGTGAATTATAAATGTAAACATATTGCCATTGCATTTCAAAACAATCGTTAGGTTAAAGTTAGATGATGAAATAGTTTTGAATACAAATAAAAACAGGCGAAGGTAATATGCGTTAACGCAATATAATGAAAAAAACCAATACAAATGAGTGTAGGAACAACACGGTACCTCCGACAAAAGGGAGGTAGGATTTAGGTGCCATGGAGGAGTAACACCTCTGCAATGGCCGGTCAAACCGCCGTGAGTCTGTAGTAGAAATGAGTAAAGCGGTCTTACCCGTATAAAGTCGTTGGAGGAAATTGACAACCTTAAATGAGACTTAACCAAAGGGTATGAAACAATCAGTCAATATATGACTTAGTGATACTTTGTTATTCGCAAACAATGTAGTAAGGCGACCGTAGAATTTCTGCAAAATGAGCACTGTTAAAGAGATTCGTTAAACCTGCAACATCAACTTTTTTGTGGTTAGTAAGTTGGCCTCTGCTTTAAAACATCCGCATACGCATTAGATTGCCTCTATTGCGAGATATAACACACATAAGCAGGTGAGTCAGTGGTAATATTACTACATAGAAAGGGAGAAGTTGGACGATTGCAAAGAAAGTATCACGCTTATCATATAAGTAGTGTGTAGTTCTGGCCATTAGAGTCATTTTAAATTAGAGGTCCGGATTTTAATCTAAAAGAATGAAATTAAAAAATTATTTGAAAAAAATGAACGTTGTGTTGTTAAAATTTACGCTTAAGAAATTAAATTTTCTTTCATAACATAGATTTTTGAAGGCGCTGTAATTGATAATGCTGCAGAGAAACAGTAAAAGAAGGCAATATAGATTATATTGCATGCTACTTCACTTTTTCAAATTCAGATGCTAAGCATGGCGGCCTCTGATGGTTACATTATCCAAACAATTGAACAATCATGTTCGAAAACGATTCATAATAATGGTTTAATTGGTTTGCTATTATGACTTCCTGTTAGCTTCGACCTATATTAATCACTATTTCACTATTTTGCAATAGTGTTTCTAGATGAATTTATGTAGCGGACCGTGTGCTAATGCTATATAGTATTATGGTAATATGCCGAAATTTATGTCTAACGCGACGCGGGGAGTCGAAACTCACGCCGAGTCGTGGTTTGGCGGTCCGGAGCGTTTATGAGCTAGAAGCAGGGCCATGGGCATGGAGTCGTAAATTTTATTATAACAGTTAACATTGCCTCCATTCTAATACCGTTTTAAGAATTTAAAATCAACTTTTTTTGTAATGCTGCTAAATTGAAAGCATTCCTATAGTGATTACTCTGAAAAGCAATTGATTAGCTATATCTTCGTAAAGTTCTCAATATTGATTAGTAACAAAACCAACGGTCATTGGAAACATTGTGCGTCAATGTGATGTCATTCGTCTGAATCAGAACACAAATATAGTTGCCTAGGTCTGAATCGTGTTTGGGACTGACGAATCAGCTTTAATTTGGGACCAACATTCTAATGTCCAAGAAAACCAAACATGCAGATGAATTTTCAGTATAAACTGCGCGGCAGATTTTATGAGAGACGAGGCAAGCTTTCGATGTTCTTAAAATACATCAAAAATGGGACTTCGCTCACAAAGTGGTGGTGTTTTTTAATTGCACATTGATGGCACTCAGCCATAATAATAATAATAATATGTTACGATTTTGCGTGCACATGGCAAAATAGTAGTCAGGTTTTGACAGCAGTTAGTCCACTCGCTCGCTCGTGCCAATGCGCCAAGACCCTGACTACTATTTTGGCATAGTACTCCAAATGTAACTTAATTATATATCATTAGTATTAATTCATAGTACTGTAAAGAATATATTTGATCTAAATGAATAATTGGGCGTCGTAACTTTTGAAGTGCCTGAGACAGTTTTTATCAATTGTGCAGTCTTTTAGAACTTTTACACGGACTTCATTTAAGAATGGGGGTATACCTACAGGATTGATCTCCAATTTGAAACTTCTATTACAATGTAATCTGAATGCTTGTTTGCAATGCACATATTTCTGTTTAGTGGGCATAAGGGGCATAAGTTAAAGTTGACAAAAATAGCTCATTTTTCTGAATAAATCATCGAGTATATTTGGGACGTACGTGCGACCACCTCTAACCATCTTAAAACGGTCCTTAGAGCAGTTCGTTAACTACGTCTAAAGTTAATTTAGAACCAGATCTGGCTGCATTGCTCTAGAATGTTCTAGGACTGCTAAAGTTACTATTAGATACAGCTCGCTGACTGCTCTTGAACTGTTTTAACTACGACTGCTGCTAGATAGAATCTGACTGTTCTGGGTCGAATCTGATGGACTAGAATGCTTGACTGCTTTTTAAAAAAAGAGCTGATTCTAGATATGATTACGCAATGACTGCTCTATATAAAAATATCTGACTGGCTTTGAAGCAGTTCGAACCGTCTGCTTCGAGTACGTAGAGAATTAGTAGTTTATCCTAATTTCAATTGGAACTGACATGTCGAACAATTATATCAAGATGAGAGAATTATTATTCATTATTTGTTCGTCAAGTCCTGGTTTGTCTATAAAATATTTAACAATAAACATACAATCAGCAAACAGAATTTTGAAGTGGAGGTCTCACATAACAGATTAATTGCCAATAGTAAATTAACAGAACATTCATTATCAAATTAAGGATTATTCCCTCAGGCATAGCTCTGATCCTTCGAAAGTATTAGGCTGCAGTCTGGGCAGTAAATTGTTCACTTTTATATAAGTTTCACTTTCATGTTTGAATTTCCCAACATTTCAGGTTGAGCATCACTGAAAGACACAATAATTTTCGAAATATGCCCATCTGTCATCAAAAATTTGTACCTATATTCATTTATATTGAACGCTGATAGTAAATTCTTTCTTTCGATTGCGTCTTTTACGTTTATTGATATTACGCAGATATATTAACGAGAACTATATCATTCGCACCAAACCGATTTTTCAATCTTACTTTTTGGACTTTATCGCAAATGAAGAACGTTTACACCTCTTAGTTTTATCAATATTATCTCTTTTTGCTACCGATATGTTTCCCCCTGTTTTAAATAACAATAACTCTTGTCATTATGTAAGAAGGCGGTCTATTTAATTTACACCGGCGGCATTATCAACTTGACACTGACCATCAAGTGTGAATTATGAAATGAACTAACAAGCGTTACATTATATACACACATGCTTTCTAATTCCTTTGAACCGGCTTTTCTAGAAAGAACAGCTATAGACAACGGAGAATTAGAGCTGTGCTAAAGACCGCTCGACGTATGGTTCATTTATGACGCTTCGGTCTGTTTTAAGTCTAACTTAGATAATTCATGCTGCTTTAATTGCCGCTTTACGTTACATGTGTTGTTCAAGTTACACGTTCAGAGAACAGTTTTTTCACGACTGGTTGCGCGAAGACTCAGAATGGTTGCAAGTGTATATTGGGATTTCCTGAATGAACTTTGGTATAATAGTGAATGTTGTGTGTATAACACTATATGTTGTAAAACTTTACCTCATTTGAATTCTTGTCTTTATCAGTCGCGACACTCTGGTACCTATTCATTTACTGCTTCCATATGTAATTGAATACAGTTCTAAGATATTAGCTATGTCATACTCTGCGTCTTTTAATAACAATGTTTAAGGATATATGATATTTGGTGATGCGAGAGCAATGCATGACTATAATTGGCTATTGACTTATCTGAACATTTTTGTGTTTTAAATCACCATGCACATTACACGCTATTTACCTGCATACCGGTATCTCATAGATCTTGCTAATTACAACGTAACATATTTAAGACTGGGCCGCAAAGCCTACGACCCTTTTATGTTTTTTTAGCTTAGAGCGACATGTAATCAGTTATTATAACAGTATATGATTACTTATATACTGACTGTCTATGGCTATATGTGGGTGATCATCATGCAATCGCGAAGGCGAAGAATTGATAACCAGAAGTGATGCCGTGGAGAGTCAGTTAACTAAAACGCAATCTTGTACTTTGTAAGTGATTTATTTTCTTGACGACCATATGGTGGATAGATAATTCAAGATTGATAAATATTGGGGAGGTGTTATTACCTGTAGAGCTATACTTTCCGTAATCATAATTGTAAAGGGGAACTTTGTGTTGTGGTTTGAAAGTGATGGTGTAAAGCGCTTGGCCGCGTGTATACCTTATAAAGGATGTGTGTGAGTTATAGCTCGTGGGCCAGTACACATTACTCCCCCTCACTCTAAGGGTATTTTTCAAGCATATGATTTTTTGACAGTGTGTAAAATAAGGTAACCGGCGTTGTTTGACAAATTTTTGTTGGGGCGTTTTCAGATATGATCATTGAATTTATGCAATTTTTGGCAAATTCAGCATAAACCATTACGGTGTTCATACCGCATTATTTGTAGTAATGCAGACGGAGACACAATAGCTTTATATAGTTTGCAGAAAGGGACATCGATGAGCATTTGGAATATAGAGGACGGGATCATATGGAAAGGACTTTTTTTGGCGAGATCATTTTTATTCATTTGTGCCTTGCCATTATTGACCTTATCCTAATAACTTTATCTACCTATTACATGTAAATAATTATGGCAGGTGTTAAGTGCTAGTATGTGAATAAAGCGTACGATGATATGGTTTAATTTCTACTCCAGTATGACGTTTGTATAATACACGTATGTTGAATTAGAACATTAGTAAATATTACTTCAATGTTAAAATATTTAATTGCTGGCTCGTTCCATGTTTTTGAATGTAATGGAGGCCCATTAATGGTATATAGATCAGCAAATGAACTGTCGTGGACTCTTTGGAGCATAAGTGCTTAAAATATGGGGACTATAATAATGAATTTAGGCTGTAGGGAATGGGGAATATAGAAACACATGAAATATTCATCAATAATGTAATTTGATGGAATATTTATATTTTATAAAAAATTATGTATATAATATTATTGCCATGCTAAAATTTGTATATTTTTTTGTAAAGTTTCTGCTGACTTTATGTTGAATAGAAAATAAAAACCAAGCAATCTTAGGTCTGTAAGAAATCTCTTTCAGTTCCATCAATAAATCACCATAAAATATTTGTGTGTACATTAAATTTTGAAACAGATTGTAAAGGATTTGATGACGATAATATAGGTCCGAGAATTAGAAGTAGAGTCACAAGGATAGTATAATCGACTAGGATTGTTATTCAAAACGCATACTTCCATTGGTGGTGTTTATGTCAATTTCACACTATATTGATTAATTGAAAGACCAAAATTAGTATTTGAGGAAAGCTATACGCTTGTCGAGTGAACAGCAATTTTCTAAATGTAAGAGACGATTCTTTTAACAGTGTTCATTTTTACCTCCGACAAGATGTTGTTGGTAATTAAGAATTATCTAAAGAGGACATGGAGAGAATATAGAACTGGCTAACGTTTAAAAAAAAAAAACACAACAAAACAAGCAAAAAAAAAAAAAATAATAATAAAATAAAAACTCCAACCCCCCCCCCCCAAAAACACACACACACAACAGAATAGCCTAACAAATCGCGAGATGAAGAGTGACTAATGAATATAAGTCAAATTCGAGATATATTTGGATTTTGTTGCTAAAGAGTGAATATATTCTTATAATCTGAAGAAAAGCTTCTTCGTTGTCTGAATTGAGCGACACAAATCGGAAACGTGAAGACAATCAGAAAACTGAAATTCAAGTGAGTTTGAGCATCATGGAGAAGGTTTGACTTTTATCTGAGCACTGATAGAATATGAACGGTGTGTGAATTACATGGTTTGAGAGTATTACAGTGGTCAGAATGAGATTATTTGTCATTTGATGTTGGATAATTATCCCAAGCTTGTTATAAAATGATTAAACTGGATAAAGATAGAGAGAACTTTGGTAGCCATCAAAAATTTTTTTGTTGGTAAATTTCCAAAGGGCAAACTTGTATATTTTTGTGCATGTGTACTGGACAAGATATTAAATCTGTACTTCACATTGGCCCTTTCAACAATAGAACAGAGTTTAAGAATTACTATGAAATCAAAGGCGGGCTTTCATAGTATTAGTATAGAGTTAGAATGTCGAATTGGCGAAATGATAGATCCAAGATTGAGTCCCTAGAAGAATATCTGGAGAAGAAATAGATTACGAACAAATTTCAAAAAAGCTATGATTCTAAAGACAGAAATTGAACATCGTCCAAACCATATTGCATGATCTATCTGCAGGACCGAGCACTGGGAAGTGATAAGAATAGACTATTCTCATTTGTTTGGACAGATACTGAAAAAAAGATCAACTAAACCAACCGTACCTTCTAGGAAGGATGCTGTAATGGAGGAAGTACTTTGTTCGACTGTTGAATTGTACGGTTCTCAATTACCTTTAAGAATTAAGATATTCAGCAGGTTATTCGCTATCGCAAGAAAGCAGTCAAAAATGTAAGTACTGCCTTGCATATGATTTCAGTTGCTAAAAAGTGTTTGCAATAATATATAAGGCGAAGATAACGAACAGTGATCAATCTAGTAAGTTCAAGTAAGTGACACAAACAAGTGTTGGGCAACACGGATCCACTGATACACCATAGGTGGGATCACATATCGATGCCTCAGAAGAGTAATAATTTGGCAAGAATTCAAGAGAAGCAAAGTCCCACAGTAGGAATGTCAACACTAATATATATTCAAGGGGGTTATATTATCTTTACAAGAAGACTTGTTTGCGTTTCGTACTGGGATTTGGCGCGGGTGGCCCGTTTGCTTTGTTTCGACTGCGGCTCGGGCGTGGTTGTGGCCGGGTCCAGGGGGGATGCTTGTCCTCCTGGCCCCATCCTGCTTTCGCTTTGTCGAGGCCGTGTTGCCCTACACTTCGATTTGTATTAAAATTTTGTAATGGTTTTTGGGGACTGTGATTGTGTTAAATCATTGTTTACTTCGCCAACTTTAATCTTGTCAAATTGATGACATCTATATTCGGATCACTAAAAATTAGGGTTTTCCCCGATTTTTCTCAGCGATTATTATTTTCACAAATTTCAAGAGTTTTTGGCCCAAAAGTCGAATAAGGCTCCATGCAAACAATCTTATTTTACAATGAAAGGGTACATTACTTTCAGAAAACAATTATTTTCATATCATCATATTAAGATATGGAGAGCTAAGGATATTTTCCATTATTCGATTATTTTTATAAGAAAAATCCTGTTTTAGCCCAAACTCGTCAATGTCCTAATCTTACTCAGACAACTTCAATATATATAATTGAATGGTTACATACGTTCACAAAATACTTGTTTGCAAAAGTCAAGATATATACTATCAATCTGAGGAGTTATTTCACAATTTTCGGTGTATTATTTTTTCAACGCAATTTCCATGTTTTTTTTGCCCCAAACTCAAAAACGCCCCTGTAGGAATTCAACATCTGATATATAATCAAGGTGACTATGTACTTTCAATTATACTGTTTGAAAAGCATGATTTACATCAGATCTGAAGGAATTCTTTCCAATTTTCGGTGATTATTTTCACTCAAATTCATGTTTTGTCCCAAATCAAAAAAGCCCCAAATAGAAATGTCAAACAACTGAATTTATAATCAATGGAACTATATACTTTCAATTATACTTGTTTGCAAAAGTCGAGGACATTTATATTCGGATCTTGAGGAAATTATTTTTTCCAATTTCGGTGATTATTTTCACCATTTTCATGTTTTTTACCCAAAACTCAAAACGCCCCTACGTAGGGAATGTCAAACAACCTTTGATTTATAATCAGGGGACTATTAACTGTTCAAAAATACTTGTTTGCAAAATCCTAAGGGGGGCCCCCCATTAAACTTTACTGGCCATTGGTTAGAGGCAGTAGTGAATGTAGGGTCCTCGAGTTAATTGGTTTGGAATGCTTTCTGTATCTTTATGAATGATTAATATTTGAGATATGAAATAAGAGTTGATAAGTTTTGTCTTTTGTTGTGGAGAACAGATGCCGGTGGTGATTTGCCAATGATAGAGGTACCCTCGTGAGAAAAAGACGGGGGGATGAAGCTAGAGACTCGAAATGGAAGGATGTGATTTTGTGGGATTAAGATTGTAGTGTTGTACATGTGTAAATAACCTGTATAGAGCTGCAGATTATTTAAATTTATAATAACCAGTGGCGTACAGGGGAGACACTTGTGACATCCTATATATTTGGTATACGCAGACTTATCGATGTCCAGAATGGTCACTTTCCTTGATCAGTCATAAGTAATTGCATCAATAGGATGCAATTTTTCATCGATCTGTTGTTATATATGGTAAAACAAACTACATTCATTTATAATCAAGGGGTGGCAAATTTATCTGCTGGAATTCATCTTAATAAATTGTGCCTAATCATGAATATGAGCTATATATCAATAATGCACTCCTTGCATGGAAGAACTATCATGATCAGGTCCCAATTGTCGACAAAAATGATGAGTTAATGGGTATAAGTTTAAAAATACAATCAATATATTAATGGGTTTCTGAAAAATTTCAGGGTAGGGGGGGGGGGGGCGTCTGTACATATACATGTACATTTGAATTAAGTTGAGGAGACACCTATTGATGCAAAATTATTTGACTTGTCAAGAAAGTGACCCATTCTGGACAGCGATAAGTCTGCCTAACAAGGCAATACCTCACAGCCTGCGAGAAAACCGTTGCTTTCTAGTATCTATCTATTCAAAACATTTCCGAGTTCAAGTACACACCATATTTGCCTTTTCACACGCGTGAGTACACCGTTGGATTACAAATTTTCGGAAACGGTTATCATCCCATTTCGGAATTTTCATGCGGGGGGCCCCCCGGGCCTTCCGTTACGGGGGAACATTATGGTATTATTGGTCCTTTAGATTAAAACGATGCGCATATTTCTACTAAACTAATTGTCAACGATTAGCCGTAGGTCATTACGATTCGATGATGACAAATTACGGTTGCGGACCAACGGCGGAACGGGGTTGTCCATGATGACCATGCGGTGATGTTTGTTGAACTGCTACCAACAATCTGAGACATGTAAAGGGATCTTTTCGGTAGATCTATTTCTGTTGGATGATAGATTAAGCGTCATCTGAAGACCTTGTCCGGCGAATGGGTTAGTCCATTGTTGATCAAAAACTCTGCACGTACTAAAGAGATATTTATGTTATGTATTTATTTTAAAACGTGTTTTTGATGAGGTTTGTAAAGAGGAAGTGAACGGTAATAGATGGGTACCAGGTGAATCATGCATGTTCGAAAAGCCAAAAACGTTTTTAAAGTCATAATGACTCAATATTACAAAGGGATTGGTCAATGAACTCATATTTTATCGGAACAACCTTCCCGTTCTCAGATGAAGGGGTCGTGAGCCAGTTGCTCCTCTAATGATATCCTTCTCAACAAACAAAATGTAATGTCTCGATGGATGTGAAGAATGCTTCCAAACATAGCTTCAAGTCACCAAAATAGTAGAGCCTGTGACATACAGTTACTGATAATTGTGAATGGATGGACATGGATGAACAGTATATCCCTCTCCTTTCGGACAGGGTATCTAATAAATAGTTTATGATAAGTTAATTAATCTCTTTTAGCTGATAAGGAACATGCAAGTCAGAAAATAGGGCAAACAGAGACTCCTGAAAACATCAGGTGGGTTAAAGTGATAAGGAAATACAATTATGTACGTATTACAAGAATTACCGCTCGCGATGTTCAAAGTGCGTTACAGTTCATGTTAATTATACAATGAGTCTCAGTTGTGTCAACGAGCGTACCAGTCACCGCTAACCGAGTCGCTCCATCATCAAAGACTTCCGGCATTCAAAAAGATGATTCACGTTTCCCCATATTAATAAACTTACAAGCCTATGTACCGTGCTTAAGTGGATTGAAAGTTTTACAATTTTATAAACTTGAGTTTATGTATATTTGTTTTTGGGAGCTAATGATTACGTTAACACATTGTATACTTCGCCAATTTATACTACCATTACCAATGTAAGTAGTATAACCATTATGTCATACTCTGCAATTTACCTAACTGGGTCCTTTTGATAATTTAAGATACCGTACTTTGAAGCATTCGAGATGGGTCACCCATAATATACGGTTGACGGACCAGCATCAATATTTGCAGTGAGTTTGACTCCATTAATTGACCATTCTTCTTGTCGCATTCTCGTGCACCGATTCTAAGTTCTATTTGGGTTGTGTTCATGTTGATATACGGACCGCCCTTCGACCATCCTAAGTGTTGACTCAATACGTTTACATGTATTCTTATCAATTTATACTTTATTTATCTTCACAACACAGAGTAAATTGGAGCGGTTTCTTCCTGGGCAAAACCGAAAGTAGACTGTGTTCAAACGGAAATACGTCACCAGGTTATAATATGAACGAACGTTTCGTTCTCCCTTGACGTTCCTGGCAGATTTCCCCTCATTATATATATAATTCCTTTTTTCTTGTTAATTGCGCATCCCGGACTGTCGTCCAAATCTCCAATGTAAGGCAAGGAAATATTATGTACGACAATATGGCAGGGTCACTAATCTAAATCTTAAAAAACAAATGGTGTTTTTAACGTTTTACCTTATCCGATCTAGGACCTCTTCGGTAATCCAAATTGAAGTAGCTGCCCTATGATTGACGCCATGTTGTTTCGTGAACTAGATGTAAACATTAGTCACGAAATTCTTTCAAACTCTCGGCTGGGTGGGGGGGGAAGAAACATTAGACCTCAAAAGTAAAAAAAGATACAATAAGGGTTACAAGAGCACGCAAATATATTCAGAATGTTAATTGTCTAGAGTGACAAACAGTCGAAGAGCTTACACAGATTATACAATTGGACGAAACGCTGCCGGCCTTTGAACATGTGACTTCGAACGAAAGGACATGAGGTCAAAAAAATGAACACATGAAGGAGTGCTTATCTTAGAAAGAATTATACGTATCACAAAATCTTACTTTTGTGCATGTTAAAAAAATATAAATTAATTGTAAAGTCAGTGTGCTTTATTAGTCATGATTTGTATCCGAAGGGGGTGTCTCCTCGAACTTAATTCAAAGTCTGATATATGTATCAGACGCCCCCACCCTGAAATTTTTCAGAAACCCATTTAATATATATGAATTGTATTTTTAAACTATACCCATTAACTCATATTTTTGTGACAATTGGGACTGATCATGTAGTATTTTCCATGATAGGAGTGCATTATTGATATATAGTCATATTCATGATTAAGGCCACAATTTTAATTAAGATGAATTCCAGGCAGATAATTTGCCACCCCTTGTTATAAATGAATAGTAGTTTGTTTTACCCATATATACAAGATCGTGAAAATTGCATCCTATGTGTGCAATTATTTGACTGTCAAGGAAAGTGTACCCATTCGTGGACAGCGATAAGTCTGCGTATACCAAATATATAGGATGTCACAAGTGTCTCCCTGTGACGCACTGGTTATTATATAATTAAATATCTGCAGCTCTATACAGTTATTTCACATGTAAACACTTAAATCTTAAGTCCCACAAAATCTACATCCTTCGCAGTTTGAGCTCTAGCTTCATCCCCCGTCTTTTCTCACGAGGGTACCTCCTATCATTGTCAAATCACACCGGCATCTTGTTCTCCAAACAAAAGACATAACTTATCAACTTTATTTATCATCTCAAAATTAATCATTCATAAGATACAGAAAGCATTCAAACCAATTACTGAGGACTACATCATCTGCCTCTAACCAATGGCCAGTAAAGTTAATGGGGGGCCCCGCCTAGGGATTTTTGCAAACAAGTATTTTTTGAACAGTTAATAAGTCCCTGATTATAAATCAGGTTGTTTGACATTCCTACGTGGGGGCTTTTGAGTTTTGGGGTAAAACATGAAATGGTGAAAATAATCACCGAAATTGGAAAATAATTCCTGCAAGATCCGAACTATAAATGTCCTCGACTTTTGCAACAAGTGATAATTGAAAGTATATAGTCATTGTTATAAATTAGGTTGTTTGACTTCCTATGTGGGGGCGTTTTTATGATTTGGACAAAAAGAATATTGAGTGAAAATAATCACCGAAAATTGGAAAGAATTCCTCTCAGATCTGATGTAAATTCTATGCTTTTGCAAACAGTATAATTTTGAAAGTACATAGTCCCTTGATTATAGATCAGATGTTGAATTCCTACAGGGGCGTTTTTGAGTTTGGGGCAAAAAAACATGGAAATTGCGTTGAAAAAATAATACACCGAAAATTGTGAAATAACTCCTCAGATTGATAGTATATATCTTGACTTTTGCAAACAAGTATTTTGTGAACGTATGTAACCATTCAATTATATATATTGAAGTTGTCTGAGTAAGATTAGGACATTGACGAGTTTGGGCTAAAACAGGATTTTTCTTATAAAAATAATCGAATAATGGAAAATATCCTTAGCTCTCCATATCTTAATATGATGATATGAAAATAATTGTTTTCTGAAAGTAATGTACCCTTTCATTGTAAAATAAGATTGTTTGCATGGAGCCTTATTCGACTTTTGGGCCAAAAACTCTTGAAATTTGTGAAAATAATAATCGCTGAGAAAAATCGGGGAAAACCCTAATTTTTAGTGATCCGAATATAGATGTCATCAATTTGACAAGATTAAAGTTGGCGAAGTAAACAATGATTTAACACAATCACAGTCCCCAAAAACCATTACAAAATTTTAATACAAATCGAAGTGTAGGGCAACACGGCCTCGACAAAGCGAAAGCAGGATGGGGCCAGGAGGACAAGCATCCCCCCTGGACCCGGCCACAACCACGCCCGAGCCGCAGTCGAAACAAAGCAAACGGGCCACCCGCGCCAAATCCCAGTACGAAACGCAAACAAGTCTTCTTGTAAAGATAATATAACCCCCTTGAATATATATTAGTGTTGACATTCCTACTGTGGGACTTTGCTTCTCTTGAATTCTTGCCAAATTATTACTCTTCTGAGGCATCGATATGTGATCCCACCTATGGTGTATCAGTGGATCCGTGTTGCCCAACACTTGTTTGTGTCACTTACTTGAACTTACTGAGATTGATCACTGTTCGTTAATCTATCGCCTTATATATTATTTAGCAATACACTTCTTTAGCAGACGTGCAAATCATATGCAAGGAGTACCTTTAGATTTTGAACATCTGCTTCTTGTCGATAGCGAATAACTCGCTGGAATATTGTAAGTTCTTAAAGGTAATGTGGAACGGTACAATTCAAACAGTCGAACAAAGTACTTCTCTCCATTACAAAGCCATCCTTCCTAGAAGGTGACGGTTGGTTTAGTTTGACTTTTTTTCAGTATCTGTCAAACAAAATGAGAATAGTCCTATTGCTTATCAACTTCCCAGTCCGGTGCCTTGCAGACTAGAATCATAGCAATATGGTCTTGGACGATATGTCAATATTGTCTTTAGAATCATGAGTTTGACTAGTTGAAATTTGTTTAGATCTATTTCTTCTCCCAGATATTCTTCTAGGGGACTCTAATCTTGGATCTATCATTTCTGCCATTCGAGGGATCAACTCATACGCACACTCTGAAAGGCCGTCTCCTTGATTTCATATGTAATATCCCTCTGATATCGTGATTCTAATTGTTGTGACAAGGGCCAATGTGAAGTACAAGATTTAATATCTGATCCAGTACTACCATAGTCACAAAATATACAAGTGTGCACCTTTGGAATTTACACAAGACAATTGTTTGCATTCGATGCTAACCAGTTAAAGTTGCTCTCTATCTTTGAATCCAGTTTATTCAATCTGTTATTGATACAAGTTGGACTGATGATAATATCAAACATCAAGCACTACTCTCATTCTGACCACTGTTATATGCTGGTTGTCCAATGGTTCAATACCTCATCATACTAAGTAACTTCGACACAACGGCGTTCATATGTCTATACCGCCATGGTATTGCCCCAGGAATAAAAGTCAAGAGTCCTTTCCATGATGCTCAAAACAACTCCTTGAATTTTCAGTTATCTGAATTCTGTCTTTCACGTGTTCCGATTTGTGATCGCCAATCGAGACAACGAAGCAAGCTTGTCTCTTAACAGAAGAGTATAAGAATAATTCACTCTTTAGGCAAAGACAAAATCCTAATATAATCTTCGAATTTGTACTTATATATACTATATATGGTCACCTCTTCATCTCGGCAAGATTTTGTTAGGCGTACTTCTGTTGGTGTGTGTGTGTATTTTGAGGGGGGGGGAGTGATGCGTTAGTTGACCGGTTTGATTTTATTCATTCATTACATTTTTTTTTTTTTGCTTTAGTTTTGTTGTGTTGTTTTTTTTTTAAACGTTAGCAGTTTCTGTTTCTCTCCATTGGTCCTCTTTAGATATTCTTAATTACCAACGAACACACATTGTCGGAGGTAATAAGTGAAACCACTGGTTAACAATGGAAGCGTCTTCTTACATTTAGAAAAATGTGCGTGTCACAAGCAACAAGCGTATACTTTCCTCAAATACCTAATTTTGGCTTTCAATTAATCAATATAGTGTGATAATTGACATAACACCACCAATGGAAAGTATGCGTTTTTGAATTAACAACCATCTTGATCCTAAGTACAATTATCGCTATAGTTGGACTCTAACCTTACTAATCTCGGACCTATATTATCGTCATCAATCCTTTACAATCTGTTCAAAATATAATGTATTACACACAAATATTGTTATGGGTGATTATATTGAGGGACTGAGAAGAGATTCTTTACATGACTAAGATTGCTGTGGTGATTTTTATTTTCTATTCAACATAAGTCATCCAGAAACTTTTACAAAAAAATATATCATTATAATTTATTAGCATGGACAATAATGATTATATTTACATAATTATTTTATAAAATAGTTATAATATTCCATCAAATTACATTATTGATGAATTTATTTCATTGTTTCTATATTCCCCATTCTCCTCACTACAGCTATAATCATATATTATAGTCCTCCTATTTTAAGCACCCTTATGCTCCAAAGAGTCCACGAAGTTCATTTTTGCGTGATTATAGTACTCATTATGGGCCTCCATACCACTCAAAAACATGGTAAGACCAGTCTAATCTGAACAGTTGATGATTTATACATTGTTAACGTAAGTATTTACTAAGTTGCCTAATTCAACATCGTGCTATTATACACAACGTCAATACTGGAGTATAAAATTAAACCATATCATGGCGTACGCTTTATTCAAATACTCAGCACTTAACACCGTGCCATAATTATTACATGTAATACCAGTGATAAATGTTTTGGAATTAAATGCGTCAATTAATGGCAAGGCCACAAATGAATAAAAATGTATCTCGCCAGTCTTTCCATATGATCCCGTCCTCTATATTCCAAAATGCTCATCGATGTCCTTTCTGCAAACTTTATAAAGCTATTGTGTTCCGTCTGCATACTACAAAGTAATGCGGTATGAACACCGTAATGGTTTATGCTGAATTTGCCAAAAATTGATAAATTCAAATGATCATATCTGAAAACGCCCCAACAAAATTTGTCAAACAACGCCGGTTTACCTTTATTTTTAACACACTTTCAAAAAATCATATGCTTGAAAAATCCCTTAGAGGAGGGGGGGAGTAATGTGTTACTGGCCCACGGTCTATAACTCACACGACACTCCTGGGATAAGGTTACAGCGGCCA
>CAJDSM010071362.1:0-14963 GCA_903981925.1 Ostrea lurida
CCCCCCGAAAAATGAAAATGTCTACATGGTATGGAAAAAATAATATTAAACCTAGCTATTGTAAACAAAGATAGGCTGAAATGAAATCGAAAATTTGGTTACTTTCTTTTACAGCGGCGGACAAGCAATATCCAAACAGGTTAAGGATGCTCTATGATGCCTCGATCATTTGAAGGTTGATAGCCGTTTGTTTTGTTTTGTTGTTTTGTTGTTTTTTGTTTGTTTTTTTTTTGTTTGTTTTTTTTTTGTTTGTTTTTTTTCGGACAGGTGATTAAATGTTAAATTTCACGAGTTTAGCAGTTCTTTGACCAATGACCAACATGGAATGAAGATTGAACGAAATTAATTTCATGGGAACAAATTTTATTTCGAGGGAACAATTTTTTAAATATCTTCTATTGAAACGAAAGTATATTCAATGAAATATACCATTCCCTTTAGAGAAGTGGACAGGCATAGTGGCTGTCCACTTCTCTAAAGAGATAGTCTAGAATAGATAGAAAACAAAAAACGAAACAAGCTCCAACTATGAGTGTCTAAATATAGAACTGGTAATTTAAAAACTCCGCCTGGGAATTTCCTTCGTGACACTCTACTTTCGTTCTGATTTTGGGGACCAAGTGAGAAATTGTACCTCTTCCCTTAAAAAAGAGAGTTGTAAGTATTGTAATCACACGTATTTATAAATATCGACATGTTACAATTGTTTCAGTAACTGTTAGTATGGGGTAATTGTTTGTAATAAGGGAGAACGAAAGCATTCTATTGTACATCTATTACCTACATTTATATTTTGCAATTATTATCATATCTCTCTCTCTCTCTCTCTCTCTCTCTCTCTCTCTCTCTCTCTCTCTCTCTCTCTCTCTCTCCTTTGTCACGCTAGTGAATTTCACTTTTGACCAGTGATAAAACAATGAGCTTTACCAAAGCATTACAAATCAGTGGACTGTGTAACTTAACAGCGTGACACTCCATGCTTTCGCTCACTCTCTGTGTGCGGTATGGTTGAGTTTGGATGACAACTCTACCATTGGAACAAAAACCGTTTCCTTGGAAATCTAAGAGAAGTGTCATGCAGTTATTGCTTTAAAGTCATGCAATGTAGGCACATGGTAAATAATGTTCGGACGGGGAAACTTTCTGGTAACTAACAGTTAATGTTAAAAAATAAATGACCCTTTTCAATGCAGGGTCAAGGGCATTATAGCCCAATGATTACTTTTCCGATATTATATGTATGTGCAAGAGCATTGTTTGGCATAAAGGTTTATCATGCAAGTGGTAAATCAGGGGAAGGAGGAATAGTTCACTTAAATTCTACATACTTTTGGTTATTATTTTCAGTTTTCATTTGTGCCAAATCAACATCAACTCAAATAATTCAAGATATCAAATGATGCACCAACCAGGAATTATAAAGATATCTTCAATTCAATTAAAGAGATTATCAAATCATTTATACCAAGCTCCAAATGAAATTTTGCACACATTTATTGAATTGATATTTGCACATGACATCAATTTAATTGATATGAACAATAAATGATTGGATACGAGCAATAATTGAATTGATGTGGGCATGAAATCAATTATATTGCTCTCCTCAATTCAAGTATTGCACACAGTAATAAGAATTGTCTTTTAAAGGACATGTTTTATTCATTCTGTATCCAGTTGCAGTCTGTCTGTGTCAAGTCCACTGTTGACTTTGCTTAATTTATTTACTATCTTTGATATTTTCTTCTTTGTATGTCACAATTCTCTCTTTTGAAAATGTTTTCTTTCATTTCAAAACTTTTAAAACATTTGGAAATTTGGAAAGGATTAACTCCGATACTGTGGAATATTAAATTTAGATTGCTAGCAGTCACTGTTTAAGTTATACAGTTAATTTTGTTGTGATGCAGTTTGATAGATATGGTTTCTGTACATTGAAATGTTATGTTCATTTCATCAATGTTACCCCCCCCCCCCCCGCCCCCCCATTGATAATAATCAGTATTAACTTGTATGGATATAGATACAGGGGATGTATAGAATCCACCCCTCCAAGACTCCTCCTGCCTGTTCCCCCCTTCCTTCCATGCCTTCTTCCTCCCTATGTCCCCTCCCCCTCCAAAACCCTTTCTCACACTCCATATTACCCTATGTATTACAAAACAATATCACCCACCACAACTTTAGTTTACGAGCTTACAATCTCTCTCTTTCATCTAAGCACCAGTTGTGAATCAATGATGTCTCCATACATGCTTATGAATTTGATGCACATGAAATCAAAATGTTGAAGATTAGCAGAGCACCAGGAAATGAAGACATGTTGAAATGAAGTTTCCTCTTTTACAAAAGTGTTATTTAATAGCCTTCCTTCCTGGTGACTATTTTCAGACTTGTCCAACATAATCTACATGAACAACGAAATATATATATACTATAGACTGTCAAACATGCTGGAGTATTAATGCATTGGGTTTGATTTGTTAATACAGTTTGTTTAGATTATAGATGGAGTAATATGATGTCCTCTAACAGGTGTGTGTAAATATAATTAATTAAATGTTACTTATATGAAAGTAGTGCTAAACACAAAAAGGGGGGGGGGGTGCAAAAGAAACAACTTCAAAACTGTACGTTGTATCACCTCATAATAATGTTGTTTTTTGTTCTTGACAGAATGGCTGTAAACTGTGTATGAAATGGCATCTAATTATCATTTGTATAATGGAGAAGTTCCCTCAAATTGTAAGTATATGTCAGACATGTCTTTGGAATTTTAATTATTTTGTGTGGTAAAAATAACAATCCAATTCAATTTTCATGATTTTAATCTAATTTTTTCTCAATTGTTTAGCCTACAGCCCAGGTTTGGTCACTCAAAGGACAACAAACTTTAAAATGGCTGAGAGTTTGGATCACAGCAGCCAACTTCTCAAAATGGAGGAGGTATGGAAATGATATTAGCAATTACAATACACAAATACCTTTATTTATGACACAAGTTGATTTTGTATAATTTTGATACAATTAAATGAATTATACCTCTACTGATTTTTCACTATATAAAAGTAGATCGATATAATTTGCTGATTCCCTGAAAATCTCTGTAAAAAGACATATTTCCCTGCAAAAAGGTGCAACAGTTTGATGAACTGATACACACCTATTCGGAACACTTAGCAATTTCTTACAAGTTAAGGAAAAGTTCCGATACATTTCAAATGTTTTTCAGCCAACGTGTCATGGATTAGCATCACGTATTACGCTACCGCTAATTGTTATGTCACAATGCTTTGTAATTACGTTAACGTTGTTAGTAAACATGGCGACAACGGCAATTTTGGTTTGATGATTTAAACAAAAGTGAATTGGAAAATCTGTAAACTAAGTGATTCTAGTGATAGTGTAAACGCAAAGAAACTCGTTTAGGCATCGTTGTCTGTGTATGCACCGGAGAAAAACATGGATTTATCGAATATCAATCGACAACGAAATGGATTACATGAACTGTTTTCTTCAAAAATTTGTTATCTAGCTATACTGTATTTCAGTTTGTATCAGTGTATAAAACAGTTTGAGGCAGTTAGCAAGATTCCAGTTCCCCTCAGCCAGGATTATTTCCCTGTTTATATTTACAGGATTATATTCTGTTCCATACTAGTATGGTATTATAACTAGAAAGAGTGAGCTGTCTTTGTCAAATAAAAAAGTGTTCTAAATTTGTGAAAATTTTGTAGCTTGTAAGCATTATGTATTTCCTGATGAATTTCCAAATTTATTTACAAGTGTTTTAAACAGATTTTCTGTAGGATATAATAAATGTAGTTTTGTAATGTTTTCCTTCAGAAAGTTGCCCTGATTCCAGACTTGCATGCAAGAGTCAGCGAAATGCAAGGTGTCCTCAACCAGCTCCTTCAAGATGTTCAGAGGATATCTGAACACCTGTCAATCAAACCAATAAAAGATCCTGCTCAAGCAGAAAGAGTGGAGCTAGATCATGTGAGCCAACCTTGGAGAAGTATGGAGAACCAAGGTCAAATGTTCAGCAGCCAGAGGCAGTCAGAAGCCGGGACTGAAAGAAGGGGTAAACACTTGATAATTAATCCTTAGAGCAACGATGCAGTGTATGGATAGTTTGAAGTAAATATATTTTTACACCTTTGGTGCAACTACACGAAGAACTGAAATTTCTGTTTTTGCAAAAATATGAAATACTCAAGTACAGTCAAACCTCATTATCTTGTGAATACTTGATTGGGACCACACTCTACAATGAAAACTTTCGAGATACCCGTAGATTCAAGTGTGGTAGTTCTGCGTTTTATTTTAATTAATTATATATAATATAAACTTATCATGAAAGAAACTATTATGCAAATGTACGCTTTGTTTTATAATTCTTCTTGATCCCACCCATATAAACTTGATGGTCCATGGGTAAGTTTAAGGGCTTGTGTTTTACTTTTCATTGGTTTCCTGCAAACGGGGTGAGTTGTATTCAACACAGTAGTTCTGCTTTAGTTTCTTTGAGAGAGAAAAACAGATTTTGACAAGGACGATTTTAAGAAATTTCAGACCTCATAGAACAGACTTACAGGACAATTCATTTCGGAACATCCAGTTGTATACCTCCATAGTATTGTAAATTTGCACTGGGCTCTGTCCCATAGAGAGGGTCACATATATAGATGTAGATATACATATTTGTTGAGTGTAATAAATGGAAAGGACCTAAGCCAGGAGATTGGTGTGAAATCATTTCATATTAACCAGCCCTGTTTCACAAGATGTCAAGGTTGAAAATACTTAGAAAATAGGTGACTGGGACTTCCGAATCACTTTGACATAGCCATGCTATTTGATATATCAGTGTCCGAGATACCAAAGTTCAACTGTATATGTAGCGGTCAGCTGGGTTCGATCGCCATTGGCCAGATAGCTCAGTTGATAGAGCACCTGACCAGAGATTCAGGGTCATGGGTTCAAATCCAGGTCCTGTCCATTGCATTTTCTCCCTTCGTGTTACAATTGGTGCCATAAACCAGCCCCTGGAATTGACTGGTGAAAATGCCTATTAAGGGAAACAGATCTTGGGTTGATGTCTTCAAGGTATGAAGACATTGAAGGAGTGTAGGGGCCAGCTGGGTTCGATCTCTGGTGGCCAGATAGCTCAGGTGGTAGAGTAATCTCGGTTGAGATTCGGTTCGGCTGGATATTTGGACTGACGCCTCTCCAAGCGTCAGTCCAAATATCTAGCGGAGTCTGAAGTCCGACCGCTGATTTTAGTGGTAGAGCACCTGACTAGAGATTCAGGGACCCCAAATTCAAATCCTGATCTGGTCGTTTGCATTTTCTCCCTTCCAGTTACACATATATATAAGTTGTGCTATTAAATTCATGTTTTTGCATAATAATTGCCACCAAATTGCATGGGATGGTGTTTACACATGCAACATTATTTATATGATAGTGTTATGATTTACATGTGCTATTCAGAAATACATGTAATAGTTTGGGTTTGAGCCATGGTGCAGGAGACAGTACTATGGGTCAAACCCTAACTTCTATTTTGGCATAGTACATGTTGCACATGTAAATCATAACACTATATTTACTATTATTATGCTGATTGTGCCCATATTTTTTCAAAATGTAGATCAATATTTCCATTTCAATGGGACCAAATGGCCATCACTCTGAATGTACTTCCCATGTTGAGTGATGTGGATATTTCAAATGTGGTATTGGTTTTTATTTTACTGAAGCATACCATGAAAAATGGGTGAAAAATCATCATTTTTGTGTTAAGCAAATATCTTGACAAATTATGGTTATATCTAGACAAATTTTCTCTATCATGGTTATATCTGGATATATTTTCTCCATACAGCAGTTGTATTTGTTTGTGGTAAATACAGTTTATAATGTATAATTTATCCATGAGTAGAAATATAATGGATAGCACAGTAGCTCTACAAACTTGCTGCTCTGGGTTTGATCCAAAAATGAGCACATTATTTTTCAAAATACATGTAAATGGATTTATATATCATTTAATTTTATTTCACGTGATTATCTAGCGCCGATTCTCATTGGTTAAAACACCTTTTAAGAATTGAAGTGATTTTCGATCACGTACCTGAACAACAAGTAAAGTCTAATGAACATTATTTTGTTGTTGGTATATAAAATTAAATGATAAGAAATAAATCTTATATTTTTTCGGGTGATATGCAGGTTATCAGATTTTAGATGGTAAAATTTTTCATCAATGCGCTTCGCAATTTGAAGACAAGAATGTTAAGTCATGCAAAAAGAAACAGTGATAATTGTTTATTGTATTATATGATTATAATATTGTATTTGTTCCATTTCTTTTTTTTTTCAATAAAGAAACAAGAATTCAGGATCCTGATCCACCGTTTGAACCCTCCCAAATCGCTCCTGTAATAAGCGCAGTTACCCCAGAAAGTGAGATGGCTGTAGACTTCCCTTCAGAACCGATAAAGAGGCCGGATGTTCAGACGGATTTTACAGTTGTCAGTCCAGTAAGTGAAAAAGATAAGGAGCCGAGAAATCCATCAGACAATTTGTCCATCACGGAGGCTCCGGAAGTTGTGAGTGATCAAGTGCTCCCAGAACCTCAGCCGGTGAACTTGCGTGGGTTCCCAGCGGAGAGTGATGATGTGGAGATGGCTGAAGAGGTTGACACCACGGTGTCAGCTGACCACAATAGATTCAGCAAGCTCAAGTGTAAAAGAACACCGAGATCTGATGACAACAGAATCATGTTGTTGTATGGTGATGACACTGATGGAAAACAGACAGTAGAGAAAGTGGGACCTTTAAGACAAGAAGAGAGAGATTTTGAAGGGAGATCAGAGGCAAATGTGGAGGTGGAAAATTGTTCCAATGACTCCGATGATGAACCTGCAGTAAATGTTAGGTCTATACCCATCTCATCTGTTTCATCTTTACAACCATTGCAAGCCAAATCTCAGCAAGAATTTGGAAACCAGACCTTTGAAAATTCCAGTTTTTTGAGCTCACCCAGTGGGTCTCTGAAGTCCTCTCTCAAACCAGTGTAAGTTTTGCAATGCAAAAGATTTATTATCAATCAAACAGTAGTATATTTTAATTTATTTAGTATGATTAAAAATGAAAAGATAGTATGTACTGGTAACATAATTGATTTTCCAGGTCCTCGCTAGCATCATCATTGACAGTCGAGCCAGATGATCGACCAGGTAATCCTTTCATTTTTGATCAAACTTTTCATAGTTATAATTACAGCTAGAATTTACATTTATAAGATATATCATACATCATATTTAAATGCAGTGTAATGCAAATATTTCTCTCTTGAGGAAAGTATTGTTGAAGCCATCCATCACATTATATAAATCATAGCTTCTCTCATACTTGTGTGATTTTGTTTGACCATAGATGGTGGTTCAGACTTGAAAATTCTCTCTGAGGGTGAACTAGAGGAGCTGACCTTGAAAGAGGCAAATAGGGGTTAGTTATAGTAGTATTTAGTAACATTTACAGATTTTCAATGTTTTGTCTTTATTAAATGTCTGTACAAATTGTACTGTTGATAGCCATTTTCTCAGAATGTGCTGTAGTTATATTTTAAATAATGCACTCTTGAATCTTGATAATATGTCTATTTCAATGGTTCGGATATTTTAACAGAAATACATGTAAATGTAGAATGTAAATATTTCACTGAATATGCGTCATGAAGTAAGCCAGCATGAAGTGTAACAGTATATAGTAATAATGAACTCTAATGCAACATTCTCCCCCCCCCCCTCCTGATCTTCACTCCCCCCAACCCCCCTCCATCAGAATGTACTTCCACTAGCTTATTTGTGTGTGATTTCAGCGGCTGACTGCACGGATCACAAGTCTCAGGGGGCGGATACCATTCTTTGTATCGATACGTCTGGAAGCATGGAGGGACAAAAGTTTGAACAGATCAAAGGATTCATCGAATCTTTCATAGAAGGTGATTTTGTTTTAAGTTCACTAGTATATGTACATAATCAGTACAAGTATAAACAAATAATGTACATACTGTATATACCTGGTACGTAGATTATTCTGTGTGATTTATAATGATGTGGTCAGTAGCATGCAGAATTTTCGTACTTATAGCCTATGAATTTTTCAACAACAGGAATTGAAGATGTAGCTGTAGAGAATTCTTTGGAAGAAAACATTGCCATGGTAACATTTGGAAACAAAACGAGAGTAGTTCAAAATCTGACTAATGACTACTCTAAGATTAGAGATGCAGTAGGTAAGATTGGTGTATCAGACATTGTTTTATGTCCATGCAGTTAATTTGGCAATCATGATATTCTGTCATTAACATTTATATACGTATTCATAATTATACCCCCTTTCAAAGAAGAGGGGCATATTGCTCTGCACCCAACGAACGGTCGGTAGACCAGTACACCACACATTGTCTGCTCAATACCTTTCATGATTGGTTATCCCCTATTGATTTTCAGGTTAAAGGTCATAGGTGCAGTGCAGTGATGTGTAAAATTCATGTCTGTCCTATATCTTGAAATTCCTGTGTTTGCTAGTGGTGATATCTCATACATGGGCTGGTCATTGGTAGTAGATGACCTGTAATAATTTTCAGGGTGCAATGCAATATACTCTGTATACAGTTGGTGCCGTCTGCTCAATATCTAATTGAGAAACCATTCACTTGATTGTAATGATACTTCATATGTGCATGGGTTGATTATGAGTAAAAGAGGACCTCTATTAATTTTCAGGTCAAAAGGTTAAAATTCGCCAGCTGCAGTGCAGTACGGGGTACTTTGTAAAATTAGTGTCTGCTCAGCATCTTGAAACTCTTTGAGCCCTTATTTTGTTTGATAGTGATGCTAGTTCATACATAGGTTGATCGTTGGTAGTAGTTAGATGGTTCCAATGGATTTTAGGTCAAAGGTCACTGGGTATAATGCAGTCTCTGTACTGTTGGTGTTCACCCAATATGTCTTGAAAATCATTTGTTGGATTGTGATGATATTTCATACATGGGTTAGACATTGTTTGTAGATTACCCCTATTGATTTTCACAGTAAAGGTCACTGGGTACAATGCAGTACTCTAGCTGGCACAGCTGAGGAGGGAGGGGGGGGGGGATATGTTTTACAAACATATTTCAATATTGGCAGAAAAAACCCCCATTGGAATCAATTTCCTTAACATGTGGTGAACAAATTGAAAGTTGTGAAATGACAGGTCTTCTAGTATATTACACAAGTAGGATGAGTAGTTTTGTTCAAAGCAATATATTTGTCTTATGGAGGAAAATCTCCTTCATAGTGTCGAGACTGCCATGATTTACTTTTGATCACAACTGATGTCTAACGTCCTCTTTGCAATATTTCAGATTTACTGGAGACAGGAGGCCCCAGCCCCATTATGACTGGCCTGGTTCTCTGTATGAGCGCCATCTACAACCGAGGTCTGTAGAATCTTCTCTCCAAATAAAAGAATAGTATTACACTATATCTCTATTGTTGACTGAAACATTAATAAAGACTGAAATTTTTATGTAGAGGAATAAACAGTCATTATAATAAAGAAATTTTTATGCCCCCGTGATCGAAAATCGGGGATCGGGCGGGCATATTGTTTTTGATACTCTGCTGCATCTGTCCATTCTGTCATCTGTCCTTCTGTTCATTCTGTCAGTCTTCTGAAACTTTACCTCGGCTAATCTCTTTGAATTGGTAAGTACTAGGGCTTTTGATATTCACATGGTATTGTTCTTATTGACATAGACCTTTTCCGTGGGCTTACCAAAGATTTTTGACCTACCTGACCTTGACTTTTGAAGTTTGACCTAACTTTTTCAAAAACATTAACCTTAGCTATAACTTTTGAAATGGTAAAGTACTAGGGCTTTTGATATTTTCACTGTATGTTTCTTATGACAAGGACCTTTCCGTGAGGCTACCAAACATTATTGACCTCCTGACCTTGCTAAAATTTGACCTACTATTTTTTCAAAAAACATTAACCTTAGCATAACTTTTAAATGAAAGTACTAGGGCTTTTAATTATTTCACATGTATGTTTCTTAGTTACAAGACCTTTTCCGTGGGTTACTCAAAAAATTTTTTGACCTCCTGACTTGACCTTGTTGAAGTTTGACCTAACTTTTTCAAAAACTTTTAACCTTCGCTATAACTTTTGATGGTAAGACTGAGGGCTTGATATTTCAGATGATATGTTTCTTATCGATAAGGCCTTTTCCGTGGGTTACCAAACATTGATGAACCTGCCTGGACCTTGGACCTTGAAGTTTGACCTACTTTTCCAAAACTTTAACCTTTAGCTAAAACTTGGAATGATAAGTACAGGCTGTTGATATTTCACATTGTATTGTTCTTATTAACAAGACTTTCCATGGGTCCAATATTTTTGACCTCCTGACCGTTACCTTGAAATTGATACTTATTCAAAAACTTTTGATCATGATAATACTAGGGCTTTTGATATTTTCACAAGTAATGTTTCTTATTACAAGACCTTTCCATAGGTACCAAAATTGTTTGACCTCCTGACCTTGACCTTGAAGTTTTGACCGTATAACGTTGTACTGGTCTAGTACTCGCTTTCTGCAGAGATACTTCAGTTCTCAGAGGCTTTATGTGTTTCACAAGTATGTTCTTTATGAGCAAGGACCTTTTTCCGTGGGGTTACCAACATTGTGACCTCCTGACCTTGACCCTTATATGAAATTTGACCTAGCTATCAAAAAATTTCTTGAATGATATAGTACGGGCTTGATATTTCACAAGTATGTTTCTATTACAAGACCCTTTCCATAGTACCAATATTTTTGACTCTGACCTTTGAGCCTGTGAGTGTATTGACCCTGACTTGCTATAACTTTTGTCGATATCCTGTCCAAATACGACACGTTACTAGGGCCTTGATATCACAAGTATGTTTCGTTATGAAAGACCTTTCCGTGTGGGTACAGAACTTTTTGACCTCCTGACCTTTGATTTTGAACTTAGATCCTATTTTCAAAAACTTTTAACATTAGCCATTAACTTTGTTGAATGGCGAAGAGTTAGCAGCATTCAGTTTTCACATGTGGTATTCCTTGTGCACTAGTCCTTTTATATCGGTACCAAAATGTTTGACCTTGACCGTTGATTGTTGACCTACATTTTTTAAGAAACTTTAACATTTAGGGCCGTAAACTTTTGAAGGTAAGGGATAAAACGCTTTCATATTTCACATGGCATAATCTCTTAATGACTAGCTCCTTCCACTTGGGCTTGTTGGAATACGGGGGCGATTTTCGTGTTCACAAACCATCTTGCTTATGTAGAGGATTAAACAGTCAATTATAAATAGAGATGGTTTGAGATTTCCAACGTGGTGTACGTGGTACGTATGCAATGACTTACACGTATCAGTACCCGTTTTTTTGTATTTGTCTTTTTTAGAATTTTCATGACGTGCCAGAATTAAATTAGGGGTTTTCCACTAATTCATTAGCGCACTAAACGATGTAACGTCAGTTTGACTTGCAGTTCGAATGCGACTATAAACATGTCTCCAAACTGCCACTGAGTACAAGACTGCGAAAATAGAAATCCTACTCCGTATATAATGTCTTCTTAAACGGCAAAAATTATAACACAAGTCACATTCATACGCTAGCATTATGCTAATACATCAGTAAAAAACGACAGCTATAACCAGCCAGCCTGCGTGCGCCTTCCTTATGCTCTATCATCAGCTGTTCACGTGTAAAAGTAAGCACGTATCAGGCTCGCACGACTATCCTACCTACGTCCATGACAACGTGTAGAAACCTATAGCCATCACCAATTAACCGAGCGTATGTCTGATGACTACGGTCACTACACGCCGAGTAATTTCAGGTGATTCCCCTAATACACGTACACATACCATTCACGTTTTGAAAATCTCAAACCTTCTCTAATAAAGGAAATGGATAACTGTGAAGTTATCTTCATTGTAATATAGGAAGATTTAGGTAAAATGTTTGGCTTGACCAGGCTGCTCTTAATCACTATTTAAAGCTACCCAGACTGATTCCATGGACATATATGACATTAAACTACTATATTTTCCTCCCTCTTTAAATGATCTTGTTGCCCTTGAAAGGGACACCCTAGATTCTTTTATCGCTGGTTAGCAATTTAATTATTTTAAAAAATCGTGACTTTCTTAGATTCCGTGCCATTATACTGTGACTCTGCTAGGATGCAAATCCAGGAGTGGGCCCACCAGCACCTAAATGTTTAGTGGCTGGACAGGAATCCAGATACCTAGGACCCCTCCCTGCTTTATTATAAGTCAGGTGCTTTATCCGACTGAGCCATCCGAAAGCTTATGTCTTGCAATCCATTATGAGCCAAAACTTACTATCACCATTATAAGCCCAAACACTACACATTGAAGGAATAAAATATTAGGCTAGCAATCCATATAAGCCCAAACTTACTACACATTTAAAGGAAAAATATAGGCTAGCAATCCATATATCCCAAATACTACTACACATAAGGAAAAATATAGGCTAGCAATCCATATAGCCCAAACTACTACACATTAAGCGAAAAATATAGGCTAGCAATCCATATAGCCCAAACTACTACACTTAAGAGGAAAATATAGGCTAGCAATCCATTATAGCCCAAACTACTACACATTAAGGAAAAAATATAGGCTTAGCAATCCATTATAGCCCAAAACTACTACTAACATTAAAGGAAAAATATAGGGCTAGCAATCCCATATAGCCAAACTACTACACAATTAAAGGAGTTTTTATCAGCGGATTGCAAACTTTTCTAGATCTAGGCCATAATTTACATTTTCTAATTATTAATCTAAAACACATCACAGTTTCAATTAAAGGCAATTAAAGCCGTTTAATTTAGTTGTAAATACGCCTTCAAAGGTTAGGGTCCTCGCAGTCAATTTTTTCGTTAATGCATGCGATAGCGGGTCACGTGGTCATGTCGCGTTCATACTGCGTCATAGATGTCAATTATGTTACAGATGGACCGTAGGATTATCGTGAACTGCTCTGAGTTAACGGTAAATTAAATTCAACTCTAGAACATGGAGAGAGGAAATTATGACATCGTATGAAAGTACCTTTTAGTAATGAACATATCGATCTTACATGTTTGAACCTCTAGCAGTCAATAAATTAACGAAGACAATACGCCTACAAGTAGCGAACGATAGCGAAAAGCCTCTACATACACATGTAATCATGTTAATGTTCAGGCATTTAGCACCGGAGATTTTGTTCATGAAAGTTTAAGCAGTACTCGATATTTGCCTTTGTTAGAAACTTAGACAATAGTCGAAGTTATAAAATTAAAATTAAAAAAGTATAAAACTCTATCGTTTAATTTTGTGGTAGCTCAGCAGTTGCCGGTGATAATACGAGATGTACGATATTATGGTCATATAACACCATCGGTTAATTGTTAAAAGGAGGTAGTGTTTGAGTGCCGTATTATTTTAGAGCTCTGTGCTGTAAAATACAACATGCGTTAAATTGAATTTAAAATCCTTACATTGTTGCGATGAAGTTAAGATGAGTAAACAAGTTCAGTCGTTTACTGCAAAAGACACGTGGAATCAAGGACTCGTTCTCAGGGAAGTGCCGGACAATTGGCAATGTACCAGTTTGGTGAAATATGGTGTTTTCAGCAAGAGGTTAAAATCCAAAAAATATTTTTCAACATTCGGGACAATTTTTGTCATGGCTTTTTTCTGTTTAATTGATAAACATAAGAGTTAGAATTATTTTGGGTGTAATTTTGATATGAAACATTGCAGTCACAAAATAGGTTGTTTTGTTTTTTTTCATTTCACTCATAAGATGTGTGAAGAAAAGCAGTTTTGCCTTGAGGCGGATATTGAAACACTATCTAAGTGGCAAGCGCAGTTCGTATATACAATGGTCTTCGTAAAACAAAAAACGTGCTGATCACTTTGTTTGATTTTAGCACTGACGGTTGCAAACATTGGCATATAGTGCTGTATACGTGGTAAGAATATTCCGATTAAAAAAGAAAAATGATTGGGCTGTTTCAACGATACGTTTTTAACTTTTGTAATTTAATTATTCACAATAATTGTCAGTTATCAAAGCAAGCGCGATTTAATTCTGCCGAGTGAAACACTTACTCAATGACCGATTTTCACCTGGGGAAAACGAACCCCTTTCTCAGACCAAAAAGGTTTGAAAAAAATCCAAGAATGCCGCTCAAGTACACATATTATATTGTTTAAATCCTATTAATCGAGTAATTTGTTCGTTAACGGGTCTTCAGGCGCCGTGATATTGTCGCTTATCTAAACAACCAAGTGTCCCATTTGACACCTATGACGACACAGTAAATGGCGCGTAAAATCGCCGATTAAATATGCATTATTCGGAAAATGCAAACCTCTTGAAAAAGCTATATCTTTGAATAATATAGCTTTTTTGACACAAATTAAACTTGATGAATGATTTTAAAGCATCTTTCTTTGATATATTCAAAAAATAACGAAATTTTTGAAACTTCATGATTTTAAAAACTCTTTAAGGAAAATGATGAGGCTAGCAAAATATGAATTTCCATGCACCTGACGACCGTAGACCGCAGAAGAATAGGTTGCTAGATTGCGGAATTGGAACCAGTAACCGTACATCATGTGAGTCAGATGCCAGATTTAACCGAACGCACTCCGCCAATAGGTCAATATCCACACTCAAGGCAATATACTACTATATACCAAACGAAGTACTCTGTAGGGTGTTTTGAGGTGGGCTTTTTTTTGTTGCAAAAACATTGTAAAATTTTGTACTTTTTGAAAATTAACGTTGACGACAATTTTGCTGATTCGAATTAATGGCAATCTCTCTGTGT
>CAJDSM010071379.1:2240-18250 GCA_903981925.1 Ostrea lurida
GAAGAGAGGAAATAACTCCAGCTTAGTCCGGGTTGCTACAACGATCTAATAAATCTTCTACTGTCTCGGAAAAGGTGGATGACTTAAATAAACGCGCGTGATACCTTCCTCGGCCCCTGTTTCATGTAGAGAAGAAACGTTTCTTTTTCCCTGTTCTGACGTGTCTGGTCTTCGGTTGTATACCATCTGCTCTGTGACTCTAGGACGACATTCACAAATCTTTCTAAGAAGCACACCAGATTTGGTTCTTGGCAAGAAGAGAATTTCTCTGACTAGGGCTCTCTGTAGGTATCAACCTATCATTTCTCCAGATCAAGGCAATAAAACTACCACTTCAATTGACTTGGGGCTTTAAAGCGACGCAGGGGCGAGCCGGTCGTCCTTAGTAGAGGGACGCAAGCTCCTTGTGCGCTCCTCAATTATGATCCCAGGGCACTCATACGAAACATTCCCAGCTTTGCGCACTAAACAAGTCGCGAAGTCGATCTGGAGCAATTTGCGAATGGAAGAACAGTCATTGGAACATTTACTCTCCCCTTCCAAAAAGCAGCGTTTAATGAGGCTGTTATTCTGTCCATCATTTTGTCTCTAAAATGTTCTGGAGTCAAGGACTGAAAGGGTCCATTGACATTGCCCTCTGTTGTTTACTTTCTGGAGTTTGAGAGACAACTCCGGCAATAATGGAAATACTGCTCCGATCAACAGAGGCTGTCTGGGGGCCTTACTTTTGGGCTGCTGTCCAGATCATAATCCCTACAACAGATTCCTGCTCCATAACACAACTGTATCAAAGGCTTGGGATAAAATCAGATAGATTCGGGAACTCCATGAGTTGCAAAGCTGAGTATGTGCTCTGCCATCTTTTAAAGCCTCATTACTTAGACTGGGTGAGACTGGAAGTTTCAGTGTTGGTGAGTTATGTCTGTGGCTGCAGACCCAAACCTCTCATCGAATTTCCCAGCAGGATTTTTCCAAGACTGAGGTGGCTTGAGATAATTATCCGTAGCGTGATGTAATAATCAACTGGCCGGCTCATCTCTAGAGAGACAGAAGTGGATCTGTTGTTCATACCTTGCGTGCACATTTTGACCGCGAAGCCAGCCTCTAACAAAACTTAATCCAGAACGATTCCAACTATGCCTTGCATTCATAATGCAGATAACTTATCTGCCTTACGCGTCAGAGGAACATTGGCGTGGCGCTGCCCTTTTTGTGTTAAGATGGGCATACTGGTAGGCGTAGCTTTGCCCGAGAAAGACTGCCAGGCACTGCTGCGCCCCTGGACCTAAAATAAACCTGAGTCATCCCTAATCCCTCGGTTTTGGCAGACTGTGAGGTAGAGGTGTCTTAGGGCAGTTGCTGGTTATCGTGTTAAAGCAGCACTAAACTGCCACAGCACTCTGCAATATGTGTGGACATTGTGTCAGAGAGTAAAATGTATGATCATTTTAATATTTAATTGTCCAAGCTGACTTTTTGATCTTTTTGATAATATTATTTAACACCCTGTATGATGCAACCATCAATTGGAGCAATGTTTTGTCCATTTAAGGTTTTTTCTTACATTTCAAGGTTTTCAATACGGTGGACCGCCTTGAGATACAAAAAGCGAAGTTAACATTGTGTCAAATAAAAATCGAAGTGTCGGGAACACGGACCTCAGAGCAAAAAGCGAATGGTAGAGACTCAGGTGCCATGGAGGAGTAAGCATCCTCTGCTGACCGGTCACACCGCCCGTGAGCCTTAGTTCGCAAATAAAAAGAAACGGGATTAACCCGTGTCAAATATAGTAGGAAATGACAGATCTGAAAACAAATCAGTCAACATAATGACTTAGTGGATAATTATGTAATCGCAAACAGGTGCATTATAGCGACGGTGAACTTGCGTAATGGATTATTTAAACAGAGAATTCGTTTACCATTCTGCAGCATCATCTTTTTTGTTAATCTAGTTTGGCCCTCATTAAAAAGTCCTCATACGCATAGCATGCTCTTTCGCGTATCGAATCAACTGGGAGATATACACGACCATGAAGCAGGTGATAGTGGTAATATTACTAACATAGAAAGGGGAAAGTTGACGATTGCAAAGTTAAATCAATCGCTTATCAATATATGTAGTTTCAGATCTGCCATTAAAGTCAATGTTAAGTAAAATACTCAAATATGAAGCAGAATATGATCAGATTCTGTGCGTGTCGCGTTATATCGAGTTTTCGGATATATTCAATATGACATATATTGTGAAAATAAATTGACCTTTTTTTTTTTCTAAATTGATGTATGATTAAATGATATCCATTGGAGTATTGTTAAAAATACCAGTATATACTTATTTTAATCATCAAAAATATGACTATTTATCATTATTGGTACATATGCGCTTTTTTTCCAAATGGCCGCCATTTCAGCAATTGTGGATTTCAGGTTGGGTCCATTCATGAAAATGTTGGATAATTGGAACGAAGCGTACCACCAAATGCCAAATAATCTTTTATCCACCTTTTGGAGCAATTCTGCAACAAATCTGCTACAAATCGCCTGGACTATCTTGAGGAGGGGGTGGGTTAAATTTTTCAAATGATACAACCTGCATCTGCACAATATGGCGAAAGGGAACAAAAGAGATTGATCTACAATAATGGCGACAGTGAACACAGAGATTGATATACAATATGGCGAAAGTGACAAAGAGAATTGATATACAATATGGCGAAAGTGAATCAACAAGAGAATGATATACAATATGGCGAAAGGAACAAGATATTTATATACAATATGCGAAAGTGAACAAAGAACATTGATGTACATAAATAAACCTAAAGTGTCAACAGTACTAATCTCCGGAAATCATTTTGTTTGAATACAATCATGTTGTATCAATAATCTAATTCGAGATGGTATATAATTACTTTTAACAATTGATACCATCCTCTTTCTATTGCAAGTTTTCTTTACCATTAAGTCCACTCTGCTATGTTCTTTGCATAGCTTTTTGCCTAAATAAAAGCTAAAGTCATATTGTGGTATTGAAATTAACATTTTATTACAAATGCCACCAAAAACCATATACGTGCTTATGGTCTTGTACTAATCTCCCAGTTGAATTCGATACGCCAGAGCAGGCTTTTGCGTATGAAGCCCTTTTTAAACGAGGCCAACCTACAAAAAAAATTATGTGCAGGTTATAACGATATCTCGTTTAAAGTAATCAATATTCGCAATCTCTACGGTGCGCTATAATGACCTGTTTTGGATTACGCAATGTCATCACTAAGGTCATATGTTGACTGATTTGTTCATACCCTTTGTTAGAACCATGTCATTTTCCTACTAGATTTGAACTACGGGTAATCCCGTTTAACTTTATTTCGAACTAAGGCTCATCGGCGGGGCTGACCGGTCAGCAGCGGATGCTTATCCTCCATGGCACTGATCCTGCTTTTGCTTTTGTGTTTTCCGGGGAAGGTTTCCCCGTGTGCCTACACTCGATTTTGTAATATGTTTTTTTTGAATTATGATGTAGTTGTGGACACGATATTACACTTCGCCTTTTTGTACTATCTCACATAATGTATAATATAAATTCCTTGTGTCGGGATTTTAACATAACATATCTTGACTAGGCAACATCCACATAATTAAGGATATGAACACATACAAAGATACATGTAATATGTACAAAAAACTCGCTAAAGATGAAGGGGCTACTCCTTGCAATAAAACGGCCTGAACACTTGAGCGATATAAAACTTGGATCAAGTCCCATTCCATACACAATACATCAACAATAAACATTACATAAAAGAAATCTATGAGCCAATACTTATAGTGATACCCCCACTCTAAGCTTATTAAGCTGGCAATAAATAGTTGTACATAATTCTACAGAGATTTGCGTCAACCGGAGACATGTCTGATGTGAAATCTGTGAAATGCATCTTGCAATACACATACCGTATATAAACTCTCATGAAACATAGTTTAGTACCTGTGTAAATAGATGCTGAGAATATGTTACAAAAAATGTTATATATATAGCACTGTACATGAAATTACCACGTTCTGCGTCAAACAGGAGTAAGATATCTCGATGAATCTGAAATAATGCTCTGAGCGATACTCATGACCTAATATAGTAAGCTTCAGTGCAAAATATAAAGTAACTCTGTGATATATGTTGCTGAGAAATATGTTACAAAAATGTGGGACGGGACATCACAAATAAAACACACCATATAAACATCACAAAACATCACAAATCAAACGCTTCACACAAATAACTTAATCAAACATTCAAATAACCAAAATAAACATCACAAAACATCACAAACTCAAAATAAACTTCACAAAACATCAACAAACATCAACAAATAAACAACACAAATAAACATCACTAAATAAGATCACAAATGAAACATTGCGAAACATCACAAAGTAACAGTTACAAGAAACTCACAACTACAAGATAAAACATAACAATAAATGATTACATTGCAAATAAATTCAAAACATCACAAGTAAATGTTTACAAAACATCACATAACCACCACAAATAAAGCATCAACAAATAAACAACAACAACAATAACATCACAAAACATCACAAATGATGCTTACAAAGAAGAAATTTATGAGCCAATACCTGCTGAATGATACCTGCTCTAATTAAGCTTATTAAAGCTTATAAGCTGTCAATATATAGTTGTACATAAATACCAAAGAACTCGTCAAACAGGAAGTAATGTCTGATGAATCGAAAATGGCATCACAAAACTATACTAATATAAAGTTCATGTAAATAGAGTAGCCTGTGGTAATGATGCTGATAATTATGTTTAAACATGTTATAATAGCACTGTATAATGAAAATTCAAGTGCTCGGTCAAATCAGGAAGTAGATAATCCGATGAATCTGAAAAATGCGATCAACAAGTACACTTAACTATTAAAAGCTTCATGTAAAATATTTAATAACATGGCCTAATATGATACAAAAATTGTGGGACGGACAGAATGACGTGAATACGAGGCCGAAATGACAAACATGGGATAAACAGTATACCCCCCCTCTCCTTCGGAGGGTGGTATAAATATCCAAATAAATCAAAAATAATTCAAAATAAAACTCACAAAAACACAAATAACACTCTCAAACATCACAAATAAACATCTCAAAACTCATAACAATAAAATCACACAACATGAAGCAATTAAATATCACAAATAAAATCATAACTAACACGACAAATAAACATCACAAAAACTTCAATATAGTAACTAACATTTCAAATAAACATCAACACACATTAAATACTGTAAATACATCAAATAAACATCACAAACATCAATATAAGTAATAAACAACAAATAATACATTCAACAAAACATCAATAACTAGTAATAACATCACAAATAACATAATACTAGTAATCTACAAATAAACATAAAACATGCAATACTAGTAAAACATAAATATAACATACAAAACATAACAAATAACATCTCAAAACATAAATAAATCAAAACATGACAATTAAACATCAGCAAGTAAATACTCACAAATAACCATTCATAAATAAACACGACAAATAAACATCACACAAACTTTCGAATAACATAGAAATACACTAACAAAACACAAAATAAACATCACAAAATATAAATTAAAAATAAAACATCAACTAAAGTAAAACATCATATAAGAATATCTTTAAAAGTCATCATTTGCAATTCAGATGAGAAAATTTTATATCGATAGTGCATATTAGTGCTGACGTTTACTTTGTTTCCTAACGGCCACGGCGGGTGTGACTGGTCGCAAGATGCTTCTCTCATGCACCTGAATCCTGCTTCGCTTTCGGTTCGAAGGTCGTGTTTGCCCAACACTCGATTTTGTATGTGTTTTTTGGGACTATTGATGATAATATTAAGTTACTACATGTCGCCTTCTTATATTTAACGCACAGATATGTTATTACTGGGGCAAATTTGGTCCCGGGATACTTGTCCGTTCGTATAGAAAGAAGAACAAAACTATAATTGGCTGGCAAGTCACCGTATAAAAAGTTGCACTCTTGTTGGGTCTATAGGGGCCAGGCTCCAAGTTCAGTGGGTCCCTCGGATTGTCTACGGGAATATAACATGTTTTCATTTTCATTGTGGGCGATGCTAACAGTTTGGTATAGAGAATGCAGTACTTTACTCGAATATAAACTGTCAAGTCTCCTTACAAATATTTCGAGGATTATTACAGCCGACCCATGTGTTCCATTCTAAATGGCTTGAAAAAATGGTAAACATGCGGATTCTATTACTTGAAGAATGTCATTTTACTAGAATTTGACAACAAAGTTTATTACCAACGATGGTGAAAATCATGACTTGCAAATCCTAATGTTGTCTAGGGATTGAATGTAACCTATGTGGGCTATATATCGGTCGGGGTAAACAAGGGATTCTAAATAAACGTATGTCAGGCCATACTGATTTGAGATTATATAAGATGGCCAACTTAATTTATAAACATTTAATATCCCCGACCAATCCTCTTATCTATGAATGAGATGATGAAAAAATATATCATCATACAATAGTAACATTAAGTACACCTTATCGTAGCAACGAGGAAGAATACTGGATTAGGACTAGCACTGCTATTTTCCAGTATGGGTGAGAGGCAATGAATTGGAAGCAAGGGAATATTTTCAGCCACAAGTGTAAAATGTTGAATGTGTGGGACTTTTGCCAAATACAACTAGGCGATAAACGTAGTCATAGGACATCGTTCGTAAACAACTAAACGATGTGTCTGTTGCTCTTTTACCTTACGGGTGATAAACCAATTGGGTACATCACATTAAACACCAAACTTACTCTGTTGCTTTGAAAATTTTCGTAATGAATTACAGAAAAAACTAAAGATAGGAGCCTAATGATTCCTCAACACTCGGTTGACAGACTTGATTATATGATTGGGATGTTGCATTATCACAGACTCTTTGTCCACGCGATTAAGTGATGAAAGTGAAACTCAAAGAAATTCGCCGATTCTTATCTTAAATTTTGACAATAAAGAATTGATGCTGTCACATAACAAAATCATAACATAAAATAAGACAGTCCTGCATCCCGCTAATTTTAAGATGAGAATCCACACTCGGTATTTCATACAGATATAGTTACTATTGCACCAAAGTTATTTAATTACAAACAGCGTTGCAGTGCTTAGATATTGAACAATTACAACGAAATCTACTAAGTGTAGTGTCCCTTCCATCTTAATATGTCCCGCTGGTCAATTTTACTGGGAATATAAATATAGTCCAAAATGAGATCTTAACGTTTTTATTTCATAAGGTCCTAAATTCCGGAACTGCTCATTTAATGGGACATAATTTATAATTTATGAATTCTGTGGAAGAATACGCCAGACATTGGATCAAAATCTGAGGGAGAGGAGTGACACTTATGGTCTGAATGGATCAAAAGTATTCGGAAACTATTAAAACCGTATTAGCATTTAGCGGGGAAAATGCGTACTATTTATCCTTTGTCTTTAAGAAGCCAGGAAGTGGTAAGATGAGTTACATAGACTACATGAAAACTTTGTACTAAGTTCACTGATTAAAGAAGTAACAACATTGTCTTTGTTTGTAAAAGTCACTATTATACTATTGTCTTTTAAGATGAACTGAGGGTTTTACTTCAAATTGGAATACCTACTATATCAAGAATCTGACTAAAAATAAATTCTTCAAAATCACCTTTTCTGTTTGAATACTTTCAATATTCCGAAGAATCAGATCAATGATGAATTACCATTACCTTTACTGGATTCCGAAATTGCATAAGAGGTCCTTACAAACAAAGTACATCGCTGGTTCCAGATAAGTGCTTCAGCATATTTTACTATTCACTAAACTAAGAGATCACTTTCAGAGATACTGTTTCATACATAGTTCCAGAAGTGGTGTCAATCAGATTGTGGATTTTCAAAAACTCCAAAGAGCTTATAGAAAACTTCAAGTCATGGAGATTTTCTAATATTGACATCATCAAAACGTATGATTTCCACCTTATACAAAATTCTCACGATAAATTAAAATCTAGGCTTTCGATAATTGATAATGCTTTTTGAACAAAAACGCACCCGAAAATAAGTTTCTGGTCTTGGGAAACAAGAATACATATTTTGTCAGAAACCACTCTGATTGCACACAAGTACTCTGGAGTAGATATTAAGAGCATGCTTGGTTTCATTATAGATAATAATTTATGTAGTCTTTGGAGACCAGGTTTCACAATCTGTTGGTAATTCTAAATGGGCCATATTTGTGCCCCTTATTGGCAAACTTAATTCTTATATCATACGAAGCCAGATTGTTCAAAAACTGTTACGGGAGTAGAAAAACAAAAAACAAAAAAAAAACTTGCCGTCTCTTACAACCTTATGATAGGTATGAATAGACGATGTCTTTCAATTAACAATCATAATTTTCAACAATTATGTTATGTTGATATATTTCCCGACGCCCGGAAATAAAGGCCCCAACAGAACTGACAAGATGTGCTCATATTTGGATATTTTACTTAGATATTGACTCTAATGCAGAAGACAACTACATTATATGATAGCGTGATGATTTAACTTCTGCAACTGTCAACTTTCCTTTATGTAGTAATATAAGCACTATCATGCTTATGAGTGTGATATACTCCAGTTGATTCGATAACGCAAGGGCATGCCATGGCATATGATGATTTTTAAAGCGAGGCCCACTACTAACCAAATAAGTTGAATGTGCAGGGTTATAAGAATCTCGTTTAAAGTCATCATTTCGCAACATTACGGTCGCTATTAATGACCTTGTTTGCGATTACAAATTATCTCTAAGTATATGTCTGATGATTTGTTTCATACCTTTTGTTACTTGTTAATTTTTCTAGCTAGATTTGACGACGGGTAACCGTTACTTGTTTCGATAAGGGCTCAAGGCGTGGTGCGGACAGAGTCAGCAGGGATGCTTACTCCTCCATGGCACCTGAATCCCTGCTTCACTTGTTGAAGGTCCGTTTGCCTACATCGATTGTAGTGTTTTTTGGGACTATATTATGTTTAATACTTGTTATGTGCATTTATATTTACCACGCAAATATGTATCATCAGCTGGTGGATCAATTTGTCCCGAAGATTTATAAATCATAAATCACATCACAAATACACATAACAAACGAGAATAAAACATCACAAAACATTACAAATTAAACTACAAATACAACATACAAAAAACATTACAATTAACATACAAACTACACATCACAAACATTACAATTACATACAAATACATCATCACAAAAACATTAAATTTAAACATCACAAAATATAAATAAACATCAAACTAAACTAAAAACATGAGAAAATAACAACATCATCAAACATTTAAAATTAAACATCACAAAATACAACAATCCCAAAACATGAAAATATAACATCACAAAACTTACAATTAAACATCACAGAATAAACTAAAATAAACATCACAAAACATAAAAAATAAAACATCATAAAATAACACATATAAACACAACATAAAACCACATTTAAACATCACAACACAACATAGCAAATAAAGAAATAAATATCAGAATCAACTACAAAACATAAATAAACATCATAAAACAACCCATATAAACATCACAAAACCCACAATAAACATCAAAACAAACATACAAACATCACAATATAACATTAACAAATATCAGAAATAACATCACAAAAATCATAAATAACATCATAAAATCAACAATAAACATCTCAAATTAAACATCACAAATAAACATCAACAAATTAACATCATAAAAATAAAGATTACAAACATCACAAATAAACATAACACACAAACCACAAATAAACATCGACAACATAAATTCAGATTACATTGCAAATAAAAAATTGACAAACATCACAAATGAACATTACAAATTACAAACGCCACAAATAACATACCAAATACCAATCCACAAAAGCCACAAATAAACACATCACAAAACATCACAAGAAAGTTATAAAATCTTGAGCAAGTCCTTATAATGATATCCGCTTAAATTAAGCTTATTAAAGCTGTCAAATATGCAAGAACTCGTCAAACAGGATGAATTCTGAATTGAATTTGAAAATGCGTCTCACAATAAACTAACTGTATAAAGCTTCATGTAAAGATTATTATTAACTCCTGTGATAGTTCTGAGACGATATGTAGAAAAATGTGGGAAGGAGAGCATGAAAACATGGGTAAAACAAGTATACCCCTTCCTTTGAGTGCGGTGGTATTAAATATCAACAATTAACATCACAAAGAATATAATCAAAATAAACATCACAAACATCAATACTTAGTAATAACATCACAAATAGAATCACCAAAATCATATGAATGAACACAAAACATCAATACTAGTATAAACATCGCAATAAACATAAAAAACATAAAATAAACATCACAAAACATCAATACTAGTAATTAAACATCAAAATAAAATCAACAAAATATATAAATAACATCACAAAACATAATACTAGTAAAACATAACAATAATCATCACAAAAACATCAATCCTAGTATAAACTCACAATAAAATAAAAATATAATCAAATGAACATCAACAAAACATCAATTACTAAGTATAAAAATCACATAAACATAACAAAACATCACAAATAAACATCACAAAACATCAATACTAGTAATAAACATAAAATAAACTAACACAAACATCGACAATAAACATACAAATAACATACAAACATCAATAATAGTACATAAACATCAAAAAAAATCACAAAATACTATCAAAATAAATTACAAACATCAATACTAGTAATAAACATGCACAAATTAAAAAGTAACAAAACCTACAATAAACATCAACAAATAAACATAACAAATTCAATATAATAAATAACATCAAAATCAATACTATAATAAACAACAAATAAAATCACAAAATATATCAAATAACATCACAAAACATCAATCTAGGTAATAAATCAAAAATAAACGATCCAAAACGATCAATATCTGTAATGACCATCAAAATAAACACCAAACATCAATAATAGATAATAAACTCACAATAAACATACAAAACATACTAGTAATACATCACAAATAATTATCACAAACTCACAAATAAGCATCAGAATAATCACAAATAATCATCGAAAACATTACATATAGTAATAATCATCACAATAAAATCAAAAAATAATAATAACATTACAAACATAATACAGTAATAAACATCACAAAACATATACTATTATATCACAATAAATCAAAATATCAAATATACAAAACATAATATAGTAATAAACATAAAATAACATCAAAACAGAATCTAGTCTCATACAATAAAATCACAAAACTCAATACAGATAATAAACATCAAATGCAAACTGTAATGTATCACAACACACCTATCACAAATAAGCATAGAAATAAATCATCAACAATAACATTACAAAATCAAATACTACGTAATAAACATCCAAATAAAATAAAAATATAATCAAATAAACATCACAAAACATAATCAGTAAATAAACATCACAATAACATCACACAAACAATCCTATAATAAACATCAACAAATAATTATCACAAAACATCCAATAAGTCATGAAGAAAAAAACATACAAATAAACATGACACAAAACATCAATATAGTAATAAACATCCCAAATAAACATTAAAAATATATCAATAACATCACAAAATATCAATCTAGTAATTAAACATCACAAAATAAACATCAACAAAACATCAATACTAGTATAAACTTCACAAATACATAACAAAATATCGAATAATTACTAGTAATAAACATCACAAATAAACATAATAAAACATCACCAAAAAACCTCACAAATCATCACAAATGAACATCACAAATAAACATCATAATTAAACATAACAAAACATCACAAAGAAGAATCACAAAACATCACAAATAAACATCACGAATATATATCACAAAGCATCACAAATAAACATCACAAACATTACAAATAAACATCACAAAACACCACAAATAAACATCACACATAGATATTACAAAACATCACAAATATAACAAATAAACATCACAAATCGACATAACGACACAAATAATGTATTTTTACAGATGTGCCACTACACAATGCTGCTAAACCTCTGCAATGGTTGATTGGCAAGTGGAAAGGCCAGGGAAAGGGTTTATACCCAACTATTCAGGATTTTGATTATCTCGAGGAATTAGAATTTTTCCATGTAGGTCAACCAATGCTTCAATTTAGGTAGGATTAAATGTCTTAAAATAAAAAATAAAAATAAAAAAATGTCATTTTGCTAGCAACTTGTAAACCATGCAATGCAGGCTTTTTATATCCTTGTAGCTTTTACTCTGTAAATAAAGAAACCAACAAACCTCTCCATAGGGAAACTGGATTTCTCCGAATAAACCCAGGAACAAATCAGATTGCTTGCATATCGTCACATAATAATGGTAAGTATTGTGTGTGTATATTTAAAGTCAGATGAGAAAATTTTATATCATAGTGCATACTAATGCAGACCGTTTACTTTGTTTCCACTACGGGCTCACGGCGGGTGTGACCGGTCAGCAGAGGATGCTTACTCCTCCATGGCACCTGATCCTGCCTTCGCTTTTGTCGGAGGTCCGTGTTGCCCAACACTCGATTTTGTATATGTTTTTTGGAACTATGAGTATGTTTAACACATTGTTTAATTCGCCATTTTATATCGATATACACTGCAGCTTCCAATGTAGTACCATAAAAGAGAGGCAGGAAATGTTATTTTATATGTATGTACATGTAACATGGAAAGTAAAGTAACTCTTGTGAATGTATAACTTATCTCCCCATAAGGGAGCTCTTCATACTCTAAGGACAGTTTTAGTGTTTAGATGCTGAATAAAATATGGCCTAACAATGGTAGCAGAGCGTGGTTGAAAGGAAATTAGTGATTCATAGTGTCAAAAACAGTGTAAGGAAGTGTGACATTTAAAAAAATTCAATGAAAGTGAAAAAAGTGCAAACTTTGTGAACCCACCAAATAATAACAATGTCAACAAAAATCAACCCTCCATTTTATGACCCAAAAGTGAAAACTTATGAATTATACAAGCATGGAAAGAGGTGACGGAATTGGATAAGAAGAAACGGCGTTGCTATAGCCTTGTCTTTCCTTGAAAATGATGAGTCCCGGATAAGAGAAAAGGTGTTTGATCAGCTGAAATTGGAAGATCTCAAGGAAGAAACAGGTTTGAAAACCTTGATTGAATCTTTGGACAAACATTTTGCCAAAGATGACTTAGCAGATAGCTTTAAAAAATTTGAAGATTTTGAAGACTTCAAAAGGACTGATGGACAGTCTATTGATGAATACAAATCTATTTTTGATGCTTGAAAAGAAATACATGAAGTTACCCCCAGAGATTTTAGCTTTCAAATTACTCAGAAGATCATTGATAAGCAACGAAGAAAGAATGATTGTCTAACAGGAATGAATTTTGAGAATAAAGAAACACTCTATGAGGAAGCTAAGAAATCTCTGGTGAAACATGTGGAAATGCGCCCGCTTCACCTGTATTCATTAAACTCGAACCGGCTTTCCTGGCAGAAAATGAAGAAACACTGATGACAGCTGGATATGCGAGAATGCTAATGAGGGGTAACAAATCCAACAGAGGAGGTGGAAGAAATGAACAGTCGCGGGGAAAAGGATGTCAGAGTGGCCAGAGTAGAGGTTCATACCGTCAACAAGGCGGGCAATCACGTGTAGACAATTCAAGTGTTAAAAAGAGTGTAAATCCACTAGGACCAGATGGAAATGTATTGACGCGCAAATATTGCGGATCATTCAGACATATGATGGCAGCATGCCCTCACAGTTGGGAAAATATGGCAAAAGTAAACATATGTTCAGCTGAGGAAGAAGAATTTGTTCTGTTTTTAAAGGAAACCAATCGAAGGAAATAAGTCATTTAGGGATGGATGCCAGGAACTGTGCAGTTCTAGACAGTGCCTGTAGCATTACAGTGTGTGGAAATACATAGATATGCACTTGCATCGATTCGCTAGATGAAGTCGACAAGAATAGAATTAAGAAGATTGAGGGCAGAAGAATTTTCAAGTTTGGAGGCGGAACTCGTCTTAAATCTGAGGGAGAATATGTTATTCCAGTTCGTATAGCCGGGAAAGATGTGACAATAACAACTGATGTTGTTAACTCAGACATTCCATTACTGTTGTCGAGAACAGCCATGAAAACTGCTGGTGTGAAGCTAAACTTGAAATATGACACAGCTGAGATTCTAGGGAAAACAATGAACCATAATCTGACTTCTTCTGGATATTATTGTGTTCCCATAGATAAACCAGAAATGATACCAGTGGAGGAAGTTTGCTCAGTCAGGATTGATGAGTTGGACCCCAAAAACCCGATATTCAACTCTCCTTAATTTGCACCACCAATTTGCCCAGTCACCAAAAAACCCCACCCCAAAAATGACTGGTATCGCTTTTAAAGGATGCTGGGACTTGGCAAGACAACTTTGACCAGGATCTTGAAAATATTGAACAATGGTGTAATGTGTGTAAGACCTATGCTAGAATGCCATCACGACCTGTTGTTTCATTTCCAATGGCATCTCACTTTAATGAAAAGGTGGCAATGGACTTGAAGTACTGAAGAGGAAAGTGGATTTTGCATATGATCGATACGTGGTCCCGGTACACTGTGTCTGTATCTATCTATAGAAAAAGATTACTGACGGCATTGACAAAATACTTTCGCATTGGATCGGAATATTTGGTGTCATAGGGGCAATTATGACAGATAATGGAGGAGAGTTCAACTCCGAAGAAATTCGAGACGTGGCCTCCATTCTAAATGTGAGGGTGCATACATCTGCAGGTCAAAGCCCATTTCATAATGGATTGTGTGAAATAGTACGCTCTGTAACTGACATGATGTTGGAAAAATTGGAACATGATTACAGTGATGTAAGTGAGTAGAGCTTGTTGTGCTGGGCAAACATGGCTAGGAATGTATTGCAGATGTGGAATGGATTTAGTAGTCACCAGCTTGTGTTTGGATGGAATCCTAACATAACGACGGACAAATTACCTGCACTTGAGGGTTGTACAATAAGCAAGACCTTTGCTAAACACCTTAATTTGTTGTACAGCACAAGACAAGCTTACAAAGAGGCAGAGGCTGATGAAAGAGTTAAGCAAGCATTGTTGAGCAAGGTGAGAGCAGCTGAACAATTCTATGAAAATGGTGATATGGTATACTACAACCGCGAGGGGAGAGATAGATGGCTTGGACCAGGCAAAGTGGTGTTTCAAGATGGCAAAGTTGTTTTGTGCGTCATGGTGGAATTTTTGTCAAAGTGTCACCCAACAGACTACAAAAAGTATCAGAGGACAGTGTACAAACAGAAGAGAAAGTTACAGATTCAGAAAACACTAATGTAGAGAAGATGCAACAACAACCAAGAAAAACGAAGAGTGCAGTCTCCGAATACGTGATTAAGAGCGAAATAAACCAGAGTCCAGTTTCACTACCACAAATCAATACTGCATTGAAAACAAATGACAGCATTCAATACAAGATGGATTCAGAGGATGATAACTGGATTAGAGCAACAATCCTTGGCAAAGCGCGCACAGTTACAGGAAATAACAGATATTGGTAAGATCTTGAGAGCAAAGAAGAAAAAAGCATAGACCTCACCAGGCTTCCTTGGGAAAGAATCGCCCTCACTGATGAAAGTGTGCATTCTGCAACATCTGTCCTCTTTGTAGAATGTCCAAGACACACATACCATCTGCACCAGCCTTTGTCTGGCAGTTGTTTCTGATGAAATTGCGCATTTTGCATCATCTGTCCTCTTTGTAGAATGTCCAAGACACATATACCATCTGCACCAGCCTTTG